>CATIWC010000711.1:0-274592 GCA_948472305.1 Vicia faba
TATATTATATTAGAGATAGATATATATTTATATATATATATATATATATATAATATATATATATTATATATATATATATATATATATTAATTTCTAAATATGTATTATATACAAAAATAATAATATTTAATATTTATAAAAAGAAAGTATATATTATACAAAATATTTCAGAAGATAAAATAAAATAAAAAAATGAAAAATGAATGTGTTTACATTATTTTTGGTATTTTTAAATAAAAGTAAGTTTACATATTTATCTATGTACAAATAACTAATCTAAACAAATAAATGCCTATAAATTCAAAAATGGTGTAAAAAATTATTTTTATATTTTTAATATTATTAGCAAAAATAAATAAGTCAGGATAAAAAAAGAAAAGTCAGAAAATCATTAAAACAAACAAAATGGGCTTAGGGGGTGTAAAACCAAAAACATGGTGTGAAAAGAAATATCCAAGCAGGCCCAGCCCACGTGGCTTCTTCTTCAACCTCTGGACAGTTCTTGTTCAAAAAAACATGCGCCTTGTTCATGAATTCAAACATCCTGATTCCTTGAGTTTTAGCACAAACTTACAACATAAGAAATGTTAATCATCAAGCCACGATTTTAAATATGTAAAGAACTCATCCTAACTCTCAGAAATGAGGAGAGAATTTTATCATTCCCAAATCCTAACCTAACTTTTTATCAACATTCAGACCTTAAATTCTCATAGCTCGAGCAAAATAAATGGGAAGGTAAAAGTATGTACAGATTCAGGGGCTATGAGTAGAATACTTTTTAATTCACAAACCTAGAGCTAACAATGCCTACATTAAGAGTTAGAAGTTCAAGAAGATACCTGTTCAGTTGAAGTTGTATCTGATGATGGAGGTACTTTAAGAGCAAGGTGATGATTGGTACAGATTCCTTGATGTCCAGGGATGTTATTCCAAGTTTTACTTTGCTTTGAAACACTTTGAATCGAGCTATGGAACTTCAACTGCAAGACAAGAAAGTGAAAATGGTGGAACTGATTAGAGGAGTTACAGGTCGTGTTTGTGTTTGGATTAGCTTCAAGGGATGTTGTAGGATGTGTTTGATGTGGTTTTAGCAGGAATGCATGAAAGGGATGAGAGTTGACACTCAAACTGCAGCAGGTGCTCTGTTTGGGCAGCTTGAGGGTGGTTCTGTGTTCTAGAGGGCAATGGAGGTGTTGGAGTCATGTGCTAGCTCAGTTAGGATGTCTTGAATGTGTACAAAGTATTTGCTTAAGGGTTCTATTGCTGAGATCAAAGTTGTGTTACAAAATGCTAGGTTTCTTAACACTTAAGCAAGAAAAGGTCAAGTTGAGTTTTAGACAGCTAGAGGCCCCCCTAGTGTGCTGCTAACCTTTCCCCTTGATCAGTGTGTTTTGTTCATAATCTTGTGCCAAAGAGATTTGATCTGTACTTGCTGATTTGCAACTTGACATAAAGCTCACTTTTTGCAAAAATGGTTAAAGTGCTTTATCTATTTTGGGATTAATCCATCATGCAATGCTTGAACACATAGAACATGGTCTTGGAACAAAGAGTTTGCATTAAATTTATGAGTGTTGGATGGTTTAGAGGCCTGTAATCAAGGGAAGCATGCTGATTTGAAAAATTGCACAAGTTATGAACATGTACATGGCCATGAATCAAAGTGACTTTTTCCCAACTTACCAAATTCGATTCTCCCTAACCATGAGGTTGTTTGATGAGTTCTTGGACATTTTGTAAAGCTTGAAATGTGTACTACAATACATCTTTGAAATGCAAATTGAAATTCCAAGGGGAAGTATGTGAAAAATGGTCTTGAAGTTAGGTAAAAACCTTGCCTAAAAAAGTCAAAATTTCACTAAGTTAAGAATGGTTTGGTACCCTTGTTCCAAAAATTGTATCTTGAGCTACAAGCTTCTTTTTGGAAAACTTTGTGAATCAAAGTTGTATATTATGCAATAGGCTACAACTTTCATGTTTTGACTTTTGTTTGAATCCAAATGAATCTTGGTGAAAAAGTGGGACAAAGTTAGGAAAAAATTAGGGTTTTTCATAACTTAGAAAAATTCTAAGTTATGAAAAATCTTCATTTCAAACCCTAATTTGCAATTCTTGATTTCTTGATGAACAAGTTTCATGATTTGGCGTGTTTTGATGAAAAATGAATCTTGACACTTGATTTTGACCAAAAAGTCAAAGTTTGACTTTTCAGTATACAGTCAAAATTGATCAATTGACTGGGAAATTCAACTATCAATCTTGTGCCTTTGGGATCTTTTGAACTTGTTGAGCATGTCAAGATAATTCCATGGGGTCCTTGAGTCCATATGTGAGCTTGGTTTTCCATTGGCTAGGTCAAACAGTCAAAAATTGCCTTTGTGCAGTCAAAACCCTAAAAATGACCATTTTGCCCTTTTGATGATCTGATCAAATTTCTTGTGGAATTATGATCCAACCTTGATCAAATGGTCCATGTGAGTTCACAATGTTGATGTGGGTCAATTTTCATGAGATTTGACTGTCAATTGGCCACAGTTGACTTTTTCCCCAATACAGTTGATTTCTTGGTCAACTGTCCAATTGACTGGGCAAAATTTGGAATCAAGACTTGAAACTTGGTATGGATAAACTTGGGAGTCCAACATGGAGCATGAAAGTCATCTTAGGCATTTTAGGTCAAAATATTTTTGTGCAAACACAAACCCTAATTTGGGTCAACAGTGTAAGGAGAAGTCTTGAGTAGAGGAAACCCTAACTGGATCTTGATCTTTAAGAGTCTTGTGATGAGAAAATGTTGAGGAAATGGGAGGGCAAATTTTGGGGTACAACACATAGGATCTTGTCCTTTTTTTAATTTTGAATGAACCTGGACATTTGACTTTCAAATGCTCTCCTTCGAATGGCAGTGATGGCCTCCTTCAAATGGCTCTGATTTCCTCCTTTAAATGACTCTGATTCAGCTCCTTCGAATGGCTCTTATGGCCTCCTTAGAATGGAATTTTTGAGTTTCTTTCGAATAGTCTTTTGTTGCCTCCTTCGAATGGGCCACCAATGTGTGTCCTTCGAATGGGCCTTTGGAATAATCTTTCAAAGGGGTCATATTGGGTGTCATAGTGAAAAAACTGTGTTGAGAGGTCTTGACCCTGTGCATTGAAATCAAACACAGAGGAAGTCTTTGCCTTGTGCATTGAAGGTAATTATAGAAGAAACCTTTGCCCTTGTGAATCCAAGACAAGTCTGAGGAAGCCTATGCCTTGTGGATCGAAGGCAAGCCTGAAGTAGCTAATGCACAGTCGAAGCCTTGTGAACCAATCATGGTAAAAGGGGGTCCAGTGCCTGATCGAAGGGTTTTAGATGCCCAATCGAATCTCCTTGTCCAGATGTCAATCGAAAGACATCCTACTCAGATGCCAATCGAAGGACCTTATTAAAATGCCAACCGAAAGACCTTGTCCCAAGGCCAATCAAAGACTCCTGTCCATATGCCAATTGAAATCACCTTGCCCCAATGTCAATATAAGACTCCTTCTTTATCTTCAAAATCTTTATTTTTCTTTAATCAAGTTTTTGTGACCACCCATGTAAGAGAAAACCTTGGAAAACATGAGAGGGCGAATTTTGGGGTACAACAGCTGCCCCTGTTCAATCTTCTTAAACTTGAAGATGTAGATTGGCTTGTTTGCCTTTCGTGATCTGAAGGTGGAAGATGATTGAACACTAGAGTGCCCAGAAATTTGCACTTGCATGAAGTAACACTGATTGTTGATGACAGCGGGAATGGGCTTACAGATTCCATTTGGATAAGATGATAGAGAGTCATCGGAGATGGGCTTAAAGATGCCATCCAAAATAGATGATGATTTCACACATGGTCCCTTTGTTGGTTTCTGTTGTTTGAGGAGGAAGTAATTGGGGGAATGTGGGTTTCTGTTGCTTGAGGAAAACATTGTGGGGAATAGAGTATAGGAACTTCGGTTGTCCATTACTCTATTGTGGAGTTATCTCTTGAAAGTGAGTTGTTATCTGATCGGGATTCAGGCTTCACGGCGACTTGTTGAGGATAATAAGACTGACTGCTATTTGGTCGTATTCCAGGCTTCACAATGACTTATTAGGGAATATGAAATTAACTGTGATCTGGTCGGTTCTAGGCTTTGTAGTAATTGTAGATATTGAACTGTTATCTGGTCGTATCTAGGCTTCAATGATTTGAAGAAATTAAGTTGTTATCTGGTCGGGTCCAGACTTTAACTTGAATCTGAGGTATATCGTTATCTGGTCAAGTCCAGGCTTCGGTGTCATAGATTATATTATCATCTGGTCGGGTCCAGGCTTCATAGTAATTAATAAACTGCTATCTGGTCGGACTCCAGGCTTTACAGTATCTTTAACTGGATAAGAATAAGAAAATCTTAGGGTCGATTTAAGTGAACCAGAGAAAGTATCTACTGGAAAAGAATCAGTAATAAATCAATGGTCGATTTAAACTAAACCAGCAGAGGTCTTGATTTATCTTTGACTGGATAATAATCATAAAATCTTAGGGTCTATTTAACTGAACCAGAGAAAGTATCTACCGGAAAAGAATCAGAATAAATCATTGGTCGATTTAAACTGAACCAGTAGAGGTCTTGAGTTATCTTTGACTGGATAAGAATCAGAAAATCTTAGGGTCGATTTAACTGAACCAGCAGAGGTCTTGATTTATCTTTGACTGGATAAGAATTAGAAAATCTTAGGGTCGATTTAACAAAACCAGAGAAAGTATCTATCGGAAAAGAATCAGAATAAATCATTGGTCGATTTAAACTGAACCAGCAGAGGTCTTGAGTTATCTTTGACTGGATAAGAATCAGAAAATCTTAGGGTCGATTTAACTGAACCAGACAAAAGTCTTGGATTATCTTTAACTGGAATAGAAATCAGAGAGATCTTAGTATCAATCTAACTGAACCAGAGAAGGTCTTGAATTAACTTTTACTGGAATGGAAATCAGAAAAATCTTAGTGTTGATTTAACTGAACCAGACAAAAGTCTTAGAATATCTTCAACTGGAATAGAAATCAGAGAGATCTTAGCATCAATATAACTACACCAGATAAGGTCATGTGAGAACATATTTTTGAGGAAAATTCTAAAATAGTCCTTCATCAGACGTAGCTTTTGAGAAGACTACCAGGTCACGTAAGTAGTCAACGGTGTTTGTTGATTTGATCTTTCCTGAAAATGGTAAAGAGTTAGTCGTATGCAATGTCATGACGTATGAAATTCATTGTGATGATGGTCTCAAAATAAATGAGATTATGTTATATGCAATGTGTATCTGCATGCCATGATGTATGAATATGGAATGTTGTGGCGATATTTCTTAGTCTGGGAAAGTAAATCCCTGACTGCTGCTGAAGAGTATTGGGAAGCTGAATCCTTCATTTCTGCTGGGGATGATGAATGGAGATGATTCGCCGGGGATTTCCTCATTCTGTTTGAGAGTATTCTGCCAGGAATCTTTGAATCCTACTTGAGAAGGACTCTGTGGAGAGAGATGATGTTTTGTCGGAATATTCTACCGATGTAGAGAAATAAACACTGTTAGGGGATAAACTTCTACAGCTAGAGAAATAAACTCTATCAGGTATAAGGCTTTATAAACTGTTCGAGATTATAAAACTCAGCCGGGGAGTACAGATTTCAGTTGTCTGAGGGAACTTTTGCTGGAGGAGGTGATTCCTGCTTGGGGAAGAAGAGATCAGAACCTTGGTTGTTTCTACTATATGGGGAACATAGACGTCACTGGGTCGTATGCTAAGGATGTAGTGGTGACTTCGTCCCAAGACGTCTCTGCTCTTATACCTGCTGGAAAGAGTAAATGTTGGGACTACAAATTGCTTTTTTATACTTTGCCCCATTTCTTAAAGTCATTAGTAACTGTTTTTCTGTTTCTTATGCAAGTATTTGTAAACAGTAATCATATTCGAACGCATATGTCAAAAATAATTATTGGACGTCTTTGCAAAACAAAACAAAAAAATAGAAAACAAATAGTTTTGTACTTTCAAAGAAATGAGTTGCATTGATTTTGAAGTCTGCCTATAACAGGAATTTTTGTACAAAGAGACTGATGTTCTAGTAGGAGAACATCGCCGTGAAAATGAAAACTATACAAAATAGTATACAAAGAGAAAACAATTATGTGTAATAATCCCATTGAGCTTCAATTATGTTATTTCCCCTATGTCCTTGAGCGTCTCATCACTTTGCTACTTGTCTGAAGCTGACCGGATAGATCGGTACCGTTTGAGCTTGATAGTTGATACAGAAGTCTGGTCATAAGGTGATTCAATGGGACATAGATGTACGCTTCAAATCCCTAACTTTTTCCTGGACCGCCCCTTCGGGTTTTCAGTCCACCGGTATACCCTTTTTTGCCCAAGCCGCCTTTTCAGGTTTTCGACTTGCCGGGTGTACAATTTTTTTTTTTGTATTTTATCCCTAAATTTTTCCCGAACCCTTTTGGTTTGCCGGGATGCCCATATTTATGCCTAGGCCAGTCAATCTAGCAGGTCTTTATTCATGCGTAGTATCTTTTCACTATGTCCGCATTCACAGGGTGAGGAAGGTCATCACCATCCATGGTTGTCAGAATCATGGCTCCACCGGAAAATATGCTTTTGATTAAAAATGGCCCTTCGTATATGGGAGTCCATGTTCCCTTGGGATCACCTTGTGGCAGTATGATGCGTTTGATTACTAGATCACCCACTTGATATACCTGACGTCTGAACTTTTTGTTAAAGCCTTGATCATTCACTTTTGGTACATCTGACCATGACATACAACTGTAATCCTTTTCTCATTAATCTAATTCATTTGGTCAAGTCGAGTCTGGATCCAATCACCTTCGTTCAAACCTGTATCCTTCATGATTCCCAAAGAAGGGATCTGGACCTCAATAGGTAGGACAGGCTCCATACCATACACCAAAGAATAAGGTGTTATCCTTATTGATGTACGTGCTGTGGTGCGGTAACGATGAAGAGAAAATGGTAACATCTCATGCCAGTCTTTGTATGTCACCGTCATCTTCTATATGATCTTTTTAATGTTCTTATTAGCAGCTTCTACAACACCATTCATCTTCGTCCGGTAAGGAGAAGAGTTATGATGCTGGATCTTGAATTGCTTACAGAGTTCGGTGATCATTGTATTATTGAGATTTGTACCATTATCTGTGATGATTCTCTCTGGAATGCCATACCGACAGATAAGGTTATGCTTGATGAACCGCGCCACAACATTCTTGGTAACAGTAGCAAAAGAGGAAGCTTCAACCCACTTCGTGAAGTAATCAATGGCCACTAGGATGAAGCGATGCCCATTGGAAGAGGTAGGTCTAATCTCTCTGATCATGTCAATGCCCCACATTGCAAAGGGACAGGGAGTCGTCAAGACGTTCAAGGGAACCATAGGTATATGTGCTTTATCAGCATAGATCTGGCATTTGTGACAAGTTCGGGAATGCTGATAATAGTCTGCTTCCATAGTGGACCAATAGTATCCTTCCCGCAGGATCTTTTTAGCCATGGTGTGTCCACTAGAGTGGGTGGCAAAGGTAACTTCGTGTAAATCCGCCATAATCCTCTCTGCTTCACTCTTGTCTACACACCGAAGTAAAGTAGAGTCATGATTGCGCTTGTAGAGGATTCCATTACTGAGGAAGAACTTTATGGAGAACCTTCTCAGAAACTTTTTATCATTGACAGATGCCTCCTCAGGATATTCTTGAGCCCCGAGATACCTTTTCACTTCATGGAACCAAGGTTTGTCTGCTACTTCTTCATTATCAATCTCATAGCAGTATGTTGGTTCATCCAATCTCTCAATAGTGATATGAGGATCCTCATTATCCCACCTGACTTTGAACATAGATGACAATGTAGCTAGCGCATTCGCTAACTAATTTTATTCTCGTGGAAAATGTTTAAAGGTGACTTCTTCAAAGTGTGGAAGCAATGTCAGCACATGTTCTTTGTAAGGTATGAGATTAGGGTGTTTCGTGTCCCTTTCCCCTTTGATTTGACTTATTACCAAGGCTGAATCCCCAAAAACGCTCAAGAACTTGATCCTTAGGTCAATAGCAGCTTTGAGACCCATGATGCATGCTTCATACTCAGCCATATTGTTGGTGCAGTTGAAACATAATCTGGCAGTGAAAGGAGTATGATAGCCCTCGGGAGATATGATTACAGCACTGATACCATTTCCGAGTGCATTTGAGGCTCCATCAAAAACCGTAGTCCATTGGGATCCTTCCTCAGGTCCTTCATCCGGTCCAGGTTCTTCACAGCCAGTCACTAACATAATATTCTCATCCGGGAATTCAAAGTTCATGGATTGGTAGTCATCCACGGCCTGATGAGCCAAATGATCAGCTAATACACTTACCTTGACTGCTTTTTGGGTTGTGTATTAGATGATGTATTCAGTCAAGACCATTTTCTATCTTGCTATCCTTCCGGAGAGAGCAGACATCTCGAAGATATACTTGATAAGATCCATCTTAGATATCAACAAGGTAGTGTGAGTCAACATATAATGTCTTAGTCGGCGAGCAGCCCATGCTAAAGCGCAGCAAGTTTTCTCGAGCAGTGAGTATCTTGTTTCACAGTCGGTAAACTTTTTGATAAGGTAGTATATTGCATGCTCTTTTCGACCGGACTCGTCATGCTGCCCCAGCACACACCCCATTGATTTATCTAACACCGTTAAGTACATTATCAAAGGTCTTCTTTCAACCGGAGGCATCAAGATTGGAGGTTCTTGAAGGTACTCCTTGATTCTCTTGAAGGCAGACTGGAATTCGTCATTCCACTTTACCACTTGATCTTTCTTCAGGAGTTTGAAGATTGGCTCACAAGTAGAAGTAGATGGGAAATGAACCTGACAATGTAATTTAGGCGTCCCAAGAAACCTCTAACTTCCTTCTCAGTGCAAGGAGCCGACATATCTTGTGTAGCTTTCACCTTTGCAGGGTCTACCTGAATACCCTTGTCACTGACAATGAAACCTAGGAGTTTACCAGACCTTACCCCGAAGGTGCATTTGTTCGGATTTAATCTCAACTTGTACGTCTTCAGCCTATCGAACAGCTTTTGCAAGTGATCAAGGTGCTCTTCTTCCGTTTGATATCTGGCTATCATGTTGTCAACATAGACCTCTATCTCATGGTGAATCATATCATGGAACAAAGCTACCATAGCTTGCTGATAGGTTGCCCCAGTGTTCTTCAACCCAAACGGCATCACTTTGTAAGATAAAGTGCCCCATTGTGTGACGAAGGTTGTCTTCTCCATGTCTTTGGGTGCCATCTAGATCTGATTGTAGTTGGAGAAACCATCCATAAAGGAAAAGACTTTATGTTGTGCAGTGTTGTAAACCAGAACGTCAATGTGGGGAAGCGGGAAGTCATCCTTGGGGCTTGCCCTGTTCAAATCTCTGTAGTTCACATACATCCGTACTTTGCCGTCCTTTTTAGGCACCGGAGATACGTTAGCAACCCATTGGGGATAAGAGGTGACAGCTAAGAACCCAGCATTGAATTGTTTCATAACTTCTACTTTGATCTTCTCCGACATTTTAGGGTGCATACGACGAACCTTCTACTTTACTGGAGGGAAATCTTCTTTAGTCGGCAGGCGATGAACCACAGTATCAGTGTCAATTCCTGGCATGTCTTTGTATGACTGGGAAAAGATCTCCACATAATCATGCAACATCTGAATCAACTGCTGTTTGACATTAAGCTCCAAATTTTCACCTATCTTGACTTCTTTTCTGTCCTCTTCTGTGGCCAAGTTCACTGTCTCAACTGGCTCTTCATGAGGTTGTATAGCCCTCTCTTCCTGCTGTAACAGCCTGGCAAGTTCTCCGGGTACCTCACAATCTTCCTCACCTTCGTCCTCGGTTTAGTTGATCGGATTTTCAAAGTCATAACTGGTAATAGTAGAAATGTTATCAATGGGATCAAGAGTGGATATGGATCTGCAGTTTGATACATGAGTGTGTGTAAGAGCATAGTTGTATTGACAAAGTAAAAAGCAGAAAAGAAAAACAGAGAGCGCAAAATTTGTATGCAAAACGTCCAATGTTTATTAATAACATGTGAGATTAAAACATGATAACCCTCACAAATAAACCATTGTGCCCCGGGTAAGACATATGTCCATAGAGTTTATATTGTTTAATTATTACATATCCGAAAACAAAAAGACAATTACTTCTGAATAAAAGTAATTGGTACAAAGTATTTAGCTGTCCAGTTACTGGGTCCACTGTTGGTAGTAGGGAAGATCCAGTTATCCGTGTCGTAGTCACCATCATTGTCTTCTAAAGTGTTGACTCCATGGTTGCTGATACGTATGGGAGGTCCTCCAGCACGAGAACGATGAACAGCCCTTTGAGCCCCTTCAACAATAATTGCTTTGGCGTCCTTGAGAGGAGCCATTTTTAAGGGAGGTTTGTTGATCTTCGACGGATTGGTGACAATCTCAGTTGTAGCCATGGTCTGGGGCACCTCTTTGAAGTTCTGACAGGGAGTCTCGATGAACTCACCATCCATTTCGACATACCTGAAAGAGTTCAGGTGGCTTACCATGTACTCTTCTTCACCGTGTACCGTGACAATCTTTCCTTTCACCAGGTACTTCATCATCTGGTGTAGAGTGGACGTGACAGCTCCTTCCCCATGGATCGAAGGGAGACCCAACAAACAAGAATAGGATGGTCTGATATCCATCACGTAAAAAGTGGAGTCAAAGGTCTGAGAACCAACTTTGATGGGGATATCCATCTCCCCGTGCACCATTCTTTTCGAACCATCGAAAGCCCTCACCACAATGTTGTTGGGCTTCAGAGTCAAACTTCGCAGTCTAATCTGTCCAGAGCCTTCTTGGGCAGCATGTTCAATGATGAACCAGTATCTACTAGGACATGGGCCAAAGTAATGCCCCTGCATTCGATGGATACATGTAGCACATCATTGTGTTTTCTTCCTCTGGGTGTCAGATCAGCATCAGAAAAACCCAAACCATTATCAGCCGTCAAACTGGCCACACAATATTCAAATTAGTCAGCGGAGGTTTTTTGTGGCACATGGGCGGTATTGAGAAATTTCACCAAAGCCTTTGCATGAGTTTCGGAGCATAATAGTAGGGCTAACATTCAAATCTTAGAAGGGGTCTGCCCCAACTGTTCGACCACATTGTAGTCGCTCTTCCTTATTATCTTCAATATTTCTTCCATTTCCTTCTTGGAAGACTCTAGAATCAATTTTGAATGCGCCTTCGTCTAGACATGCTCAATCAATATGTCTTTTCCCCTAGTCTCCGCCGACTCGGTGATAGGGGTGGCAACAGGGGTAACCATAGGAATTGCGGTGGTAGTATCAGCAGGAACAACAGTAGGAATGATAACAAGAATAGTAATGGCTTTTGGAGGAGAAATCTCAGGGGAGAACACTCTTCCACTTCTTGTTATTTTGCTGGTCCCAATTATGTTTCCAATGTCGAGATCAGTATTTTCAGAGACTTAGTCTTCAGCATCCAATAGGTCTTGCTTGACGCCGTGGTAATAGAAGTTAGCCCCATAGTTCCATGGAACAACCTTGTCCGAGGAGTATGGGATTGGCCCTGGCATAGTAATGATCAGAGGAGCCAACTTCGGAGAAGATGTAATCCTGACGGGTCTTTTGATGGAGACCCTGGGAGGATTGGCGGAAATGGTTATGATTGAAACATCCTTACAAGACAATTGGGACGTGATTCTTTTCATACAAGATATCTTTATTATCCATCAGGCGCTGAACACCTGCTTTCAACAAATAACAACCAGTCGGTAGAGATAAACATAGGTGGTAATCTTTACCACAGCCCGGAAATAAACCGGCTTGCAACAGAATCCACTTAACAGTCATGAGAGGAGTAACAAGTTCCTCAACAGAAGTAACAAATGTATCATCATCAACAAAATTAACACCACGTCCGTGCTTGGGCATGGGAGAAGTTATAACATTGGGAATCTCAGGAGCTTCAAATTCAATCTCCTTCGCCTCGATCAGGTCTTGCACCTTGTTTTTAAAATCCCAACAGTCCTTTGTATCATGAACTGGACTTTCTGAGTGGTAAGCACAACGAGCATTTGGGTTGTAACAAGGAGATGCGGTGTTAGGATTCTTGGGAGCTTCCCTCAAGGCAACTGTTTACTGTGGAAAATGGTAAACAACCGATGTTCCTCCCAGAGTCCTAAACTGAGTGTAACTTGTGAGATCGACCAGGTTATCTCAAGACGCGTGCTAAGAGTTTTTGCTTTCACACATATTCCATCGAAATATTAGTCAAGGGAAAAGGTTTTCTTTTGACTGGAGAAACGGGTGTAATGGTTTTCCACACTATGATTTAATCGACTGACTGGTAACTCGTGACCAACAGAAGATATTCATACAAAAAAGCGAGACTCACTAAACTAACTGACAGGTGACTCGTGACCCAGAGATAGTGTCGACTTGTTTATGTGAAATAGAAGATAGCGTATAGATCTTGCTCGACAGTAAAGAGAAAACAGATAAAGTACTCAAAAGATATAATTGAAAGATAAAATATTTGCATTGAAATAAAAATTGTGATTCACGTACATCAAACACTATTCACTCTTGATTTCCTGACGCTTGGAATGAGAGAGTTTGACAAGTGATTTGAGAGTACAAGTGAACACACACAAACTACACAAAATCTGCCTATTTATAGTGTTTACAAAGTAACTACCTACATAAAATATACGGCTAATATTAACATCTTGAGGTAACTGCTTCACTAGATGCTACCACCTATTTGGCACTCAAACACATCGTGGATTGCTAGTAACTGCTCATAATTTTGAAGTTCTGCCTATTTGGCGCTTGAACACGCCGTGGGTTGCTGGTAACTGCCCACGATTCCTCTAAGCCCCTTGAACATAAACCGCTTCTGCCTTGCTTCGACGCTTTCTATCTGGAAAAGAATAATCACACTTCCTCTAAGTCCAAGAAACCCTTCTTTGTCGACTAAAACCATTTTCGACCAAGTCCTTGTCTTTTACCCTTTGGTAGACTAAACCAATTTTATCCTCCTGGCATATCCTTTTATTTCTTCCTAGTCGACGTAGTTCAATTTTGACAGTTTCAGTGTGACTCCTTCCAAGCATTAACTTTGACTTAATAAAACCAACTTTTCACACATTGGCTCCTGTTTCCCAAAAAACCCTTATTTTGGAGGATGACTCCTAATTTCTGAGAATATCTTTATTTATCACATGTACTTGAATTCCTTAAGATTTTCCAAGGTAACAAAATTCCCCCCAGAGATGCCATTTTCGAATTTTGACTAATATGAGATAATGGCGTCTCTGAAGCGTTGGTTTCACCATTCGACCAAATTGTTTCCATTTCTCAAAAAGTGAACATTATTGTTCTGTCTTTTCCGTGACGTCACGCAATCATGGTAGCATACCACGCCTTTCAGTTTCGAGACGTGCGACATTAATTACTTGCCATCATTGCACTTTTAGTGGGAAATGTGGCCCACTAACTCACGTTGGTCCTGTGGCACGCGCCCCACTAACTGGCGTGATTTGAACTTTGGGAAATCACAAAAGATTTTCCCATTATTTCCTCTTTCCTCAAGGTCTATAAATACCCTTATTTCCCATTTTTATATTTTCCTTCACTTCTTCAATCCCTTGCTTTTTAGTAAACAAAAACCCAGAAACTACCCACCGTCATTTGTCTTCATCTTCATCCTCCTTCAACCTTTTACAATGGCGAATGTAAAAAATCAAACCTCTTCTCCAGCCGCCTCTCTTCAAATTTGCCTTGTCGATGGTAAAGCATATGTACCAGAACCTCCATTTGCTGAGGAGAAATCCAAAATCTGGCAATCTCAGTTACTTATCCCTTTCTCTCTTGAGGAGAAACCCTTAGCCTTTTTAGGACCACTTCCTGCTGATGCACCCTCTAAAATCTATGTAGATGATAAGGAGGCATGTTTTCCCACTAGTACTACTACCAAACCCATCATCTCTTCTCCAAACCCTATATCACTTAAATATATTGACAGGAACTTTAGGACCGCTCCACCTCTGTGTTGCCCTAAATTTCTTGCTTGGATGGCACATTTAGAAACTGCCAAAGGAGACCAATGGAAAAAGATGGGTATCTATACCCTGCTAGAACTTTCTCGATGTGGTCAACCTTATTCTAGTGGCATGCTCCTAGCTGCCATATATTTCTGGGAGGGGTCGACCAACACCTTTTATACTAAATGTGGTATGATCACTCATACCTTGTTTGATGTCACCGCCATCACTGGACTGAAACCATCTGGCACGGTTTTCAACTATAGAAATGTTGAACCTGTGCCAATAAGGTTTGATATGGGTGAAGCTGGAAAGCCAATATATAATAATTTCATCGACCATCATTCTCAAACCTCTGGTCCTGTAACTGATGAAGAGCATGTGGAGTTTCTAACCTTGTGGCTATCTCGCTTTGTTTTTTGTTCCAGGTCAATGCAGGTGGCCAAACAATTTTCTTATCTGGCTACCCAGTTGCATATGGGTGAAAATGTTGCTTTAGGCCATATGATTTTGGCCTCTCTCTATGTAGCTTTGACTGATGCTGCAATTCAAATAAAGCGTTTTGACCCTAATAATCCAATGAAAAAGAACGTACTAGTCCATGGTCCCTTCTGGATCTTGTAGCTATGGTTGAATACCACTTTCTCTATGGAGATTAAGCCTTTTAGAAATATAAAGGTAGCATGTCCTCCATCTCAAAGCCATATCTTCTGGAAACGCCTTCTCCCTCTGAATCCTATCGACAAAGGCTCCCCAAATCCTGAAGTCTTCAGGCTGCTGTTTACCATTATGCTGACAAGAGTTGACTTTACCCCCTTGATGGCCCCTTTTTATGCTAGACAAGATGGCCTAGAGTGGTTTATTAGGGCTTTTCCACCCACAAGAGAAGAGGACAATAAAAATTCTTTAATCCTTTGGAGGCGTTACTTGACTCCCTAATTCTTATCTACTGTGATTGTCGGTGTAAACCCAGGTTTGGTCGCTTACCATCCTAACTTAGTGACTCGGTAATTTGGCTTCTGTCAACTTGTTCCTAAATATTTGTTCAATTCTCATGGGCTACTGGTTGACATCATAACTGACCAACCCTTTGAAATGATCAAGGATGATATATGGAATCTATAGGCATGAAGTCCCACACTCACTCTCACTCCTTTCCTACAGTCTTTTTACTGCACCAAAGAATTTGAAACTTAGTGGCAGGCATATTTTGTTACATTCTTTGGTGATTCTAATGCTAAGCTGGCTGAACTAACATCAACTTTCTCAAATTTTCAGGCAAAGGCGACCAAGTGTAAGATTACTCATATTAAAAAAATTCGAGCTTTCCAGAATTACTTCTGAATTGTGTATCGACCTAATGATCTTTATCGGGCCATCTATGAGGTCGTTGTCGAATTAAAGGAGAAGGTAACCGATAGAATCTCGACACTAAAATCCCTAGTTATGCGAAAGATAAATATATTTACGCTCTTCATTTTGGAAACATCAAATTTCCTCCTTTCCCATCCAGCCCTTTGGCCTTGGCCTTTGGCTCACCTATTCCTGATTGGTGGTATTGCTCTATATCGGATATGCAAAATGCCTACAGGACAAAGGCCAACATAGTGGTATCGACGAAGTATTACCTACCTAACTATTTGGGGCATCTTCATTATGATCTCTGATATGTTAGAGTACTTACAACTACACAAATTGGTAACAATTTATGGAAAGTTTACCCCCTTCCTATTTTACTTTGGTTGCTTATCTGATTGTTTTACACCTATCTTACAGCTATACCAATGGATCAGGCGGGTGCCATTTCTGTTGGGGAAAAAAACCTTCAACGTGTCAGGTTTAAACTTTAACTTTCTGTCAACTATCATTCTTGATTTGGCATATCTGACTTAGCTTAATTTTGTAGATCATTCCTGACCATACACCCTCCGACGATGAACCCATTTATTCTTCACTCAAGAAGGCTTCTTCTGTGGGTGTATTTATATACTTCTTGTTTCTATGTTGTTTATACCCTAAACTTGTATTATATTTTCCTTGTTTTCCATAGTAAAAAACGCTCAGCGGATTTGGCTGCTCCCTCTGACAAATCCAAAAGGTCCAAGAAGGACAAAAAGCGTACTTCTGAGCGGGCTAAGGTATATTTTATCGATTCAAAACTTCCATTATCGACTAACACAATTGATTTGATACTATAGCTGTTGTACCCCAAAATTTTCCCTCCCATATTTCTCAATATATTTCAAGAAAGGTCTTCAAATTGCTCAAGGAAGTTCAAGGGTTGACCAGACAAGCTCTCTCCTAAGGCAGTCTACCTCAAATTAGGGTTTCATGCTGCATCAAGATACTTGAGTCCAAGGGATCCCAAATTCTCACCATTTTTCTAATATGTTCTCAAGATCATCCATGTCAAATTTCAAGCCCTACAGAGAAAGTTTGCTCAGTCAATTGCTCAAAGGCCTGAAAATCGACTTTGCTTGGGCAAAAGTCAACTGTGGCCCACATATAGTCAAACTTCAAGATTTTTGGTCAACATCCTCATTTAGAAGTATTATTCATCATTTGATCAAGGGTTGATCATGATTCCTCAAAGATTGCTCACAATTCATCAAAACTCAAAAGTTGCTAAATTAGGGTTTTGTAGGAAAAGTCAACTCAACTTTGACCAAGCATAAGTTTCTCATACTTTATCAAGAATGACCCATACAAAGCTAATTTTGAATAGGATGCAATTCCCTACAATTCATCTTCATCTCCCAAGTTCAAAATGTGCACTCACAAGAAGTTATGAATTTGGACATTATAGGTCACTTTGAAAAGTCAACAAAAACACCTTTTTTGTCAAAGCTTCATACATGAACATGGAAGACTCAATTGAGATGCGATCAAAAGGGTTACTTAGAGGACATCTCAATCTTTCTAAAAAGTCAAAGAACACCTTCAAAGAGTCAAAATTGAGGAAGTTATGCATTGGTGAAGTTGACCCTTTTTGCAAAATTGTCAAAAGTCAACTATGCCTCAAATTGCAATTTTTGCTAAATGGGCCAAACTTTTTGCACTTGTTTTGAGTTGGTAGCGTGGTCCACGAGCCCTAGCCCTTTTCACTTGTATTTATCCTATTTTTATTATTTATTTTTATTTTTATTGCAATTAAATCAATTTAAATCAAAACAAATCATGAAAAAAAATCCAAAACATTGAAACCTCAATATCTTGTGCATATTTCAGGTCCTATATCCAGTTGGAAAGTGAATCAATTCGTGCAAGGCCTTTTTGTGCATGAAAAGATTGGTTTTGACCTATCTTTGGAAAGATCTTCAAGTGAATCAAATCAAGATCAAAATCAATAATTGACAAAGATTGAATGGACTTTTGTAAACCTAATTCATTCCTCAGTATATAGCGAACATTTGTAGACAAAAATCACAAGCTTTGGAGGCGTGAGAAGTGAGAACCAAACTTGAAAAAAACAAAGAAAAGTGACAAACTAATTTTGCACTTCCAGGAACTTTCAAGGTCCTATAGCCATCTCTTTCGCTTCCTGGGATCACAAGTAAGTTATACCAATCAAGAACAAGGAGTTTCCAGCGCTAGAACTCACTGTAAGTCAGCCACGACAATGGCTTCTTCTTGAAATCTAGTTGCATGATTCTGGAACTTATAGCATGAAATAATTGTATATTCTTGTTCCTTAATACATTTGCAAGCTATTTATAACATTCAATTTCATTTTTGTGGACTATATCAAGATTTTCCATTACTAGGGTTTTATGCTTCGTTTTAGGATCTTTTGATGCAGGAAAAATTGTCCCTCAAGAAGGGCACCATCGTGCTCAGCAGGCCAAGACGAGTTGATTCATGGACTTAGATTTTATTTATCTTGCTTGTGTTTGATTTTGAGAATTGCCAGGGATATAGCGACAGATGGTGTCCGTAGGTAAAAGTTTTTAACTTTTACCAACGGAGCGAGGAGGAAGATGACTGGCGTGGCACATTCCCATTTATTTGTTTAAAATTTTGCACGCAGGGAACTAACAAAGTTATGTTGTTTTTATAATATTTATTTTTTTCTTTACATACAACTAACACGCGCAGCTCAGTTGGTTGCCAGGCTATTGGAAAAGGTTACAGGACATGGATTCGAATCACAGGTCCCCCCATTCTTTCACATATTTTTTCTTTCCATAATCAGGCGCGTGCATAGGTGGGATGACCACCATGGTCCATCATCATCCAACCAGCCAAGTGTCCAGGAGGCCAGATCTAAAGGCTATCATGTGGTGACCATCATACAACCCAGTCAACACACAGCATGGGAACGTGGGAGTCAACGTGGATCACTCCCTTTTGGGCCCAGAGCTTGCAATTCACGCCCCCATATTGCTGTTTAACCAGACCCAATTCTTCTTTCTTTCTTTTTTATATTTTTTTATTAATTTATTTAGTTTTTTTTTACTAACCAAAAATTAATTCTTTTTATCAAAAAATCACAAAAATAATATTTTTCACCCAATTAGATTTAGTTTATTTTTCATCAAAAAAATTAATTTAATTAGTTTAATTAATTTTAGGGTAACTATAATTATTTTGTAAATAAATTAAAAAAAATTAGAAAAATAGGGTTTTAGTTTGATTTAATTTTATTTGCTTTTTTTTCTCTTAAAAATAACCAAAAACATAAAAATAGGTCAAATAATTTTATTTTCTTAAATTAATTTAATTACTAATTTTGTATCTAATTTAAAAAACCTTATTTTTTTCTTAAATAATTAAAAACAACAAAAATAATTGTTTCTTTCGATTAGGTTAGACGGAGTCAAAACCCTAGTTCCCTCCCGTTCTCAATTCATCACATTTATTTATTTTTACCATATTAATGTAATTGCTCACAAGTTGTAATAGATTAATTAGGCTTTTTGTCCTTTTCATTTATCATTTTGAAGGGTTGTTTTTGGCTATGTAAATTAAATACTCGAAGCCTTGTAATAGCGTAGATTAATTTCCGCATTTTAATTTCCGCAAAAATATTAAACTGTTAGATGTATGATGTTAGGGTTGCATGACAAGAATGTATGATTAACTTTAAAATAGTTAGCAAACCCTAAATGTGCAAAGATAATAAACTTGAAATTAAATCACTCGCACATGCGCACTCCTAGGGTATACTCCCACTTCGTTTGCCTTCGGTAAACGGTCATTAAGTATAGGATATCTTAGTGGTCTCTCTCTTGTCTATACAAAGATCAAAGTCCCGTTCGGAAAAGTTGCCTCGGAATGGTTGCCTTAGAAAAGTTGCCTCGGAATTGTTGCCTCGAATATTAATCTTAAGACATTAGGGTTACTACTAAGACGTCCTAACATTGCTTTAGTGATCATATGTCCCTTTCGAATTGACCCTTAAAACTCCAACGACAGAGCTACCTACTCACTAATAGTAGGATAGCGCTGTCTAAAGGAAACGAACATAGAACAATTCTTTTTTTAGAGTAGGTAGATTAGCTCTTAAGTACTTGCTCAATACAAACAAACTTTTCCATACTTACACTCCTTTCAAAACAAAGTTTTCAAAAACACTTCGTAACACTCTTGAAGACAGAAGCAAGGGTTAAATCGAAGTCGAAAAACTTTTCAAATCAAACACACACAAGCAATTTTGAAAATAATGAGCAAGTACCTAAGAGCCCGTGGAAAACCACGGATAGAAAGGGTGCTAATACCTTCCCTTTCTATAATCTACCCCCCGTACTCAAAATCTCGAAAAAGGAATTTTTCTGTGCTTTTTTCCTTTCCTTGTTGGATAAAATAAAAGTCGGTGGCGACTCTTGCTTACCGCGACATTTTGCAAACACAAACGCAAAACGCAAACCAGCATTTCAAAACAGTCCCGGTTCTGGACACCGTATCATAATAACCATCACCCGATGTTCATCCCTCTCAACACTCCCACAAATCCAAAAGCCATAAGAGGAAAAAAGATTCCTCTACTAAAGGCGAGGTGGCGAAGAAGAAGAAGACAAAGGCACCTATACCCCAGGGTGCTGAAGTAAAGGTTGTCTTGAAACTTGTTGATGAAACAGAGGAGCCAGTTGATGTCGAAATTCCCCTTATTACAAGAAGGAGACGTAACGTGGTTTTGGTCGAAAATCCTGAAGCCACTTCGGATTTGGGTGCTGACGCCATCGTGGTCGACACAGTTATGGTTACTCTGACTCGTGCCCCTAGGGTTGATGAAGTTCAAAGCCCAATGAGAAACCTTACTGAGGTTTCAGCTAAGGACGAGTCTGTCGATCTTAATTCGTCGACACAAGTATTAGCTAGTTGTTTTCTAGTTTCTTTAGTTTTCTGCTTGTTGAATTTGTTTTGGCTAATAACTTTTCTTACTTTCTTTAGGTTAATACCTCTGATCAACAACAATGCGTACCTGACTATACCCCTTTGTCAAAAGCTTATTCCCCTCACCATCATGAGAATATTGACTTTGCTAATAGTGAGTTTATCGACCTAACTATTCCAGCTACTCTAAGTGACTCTGACTCAGTCACTAGTCTTGCCGAACATAAGGGTTATAGTTCGACTAGTTCTGATTCTAGCCTTTCAGATTCCCTACAGGATTTAGAAGCAAATAAAAATGTCACCACTTCCTGAATTCCCCCCCCCCCTGAAAGCACGCAAGGCGCGCCTCTCGTTTCTTCTGGGATAATAAAGGTCGACTCACCCACTAAGCTAAAATACATGGGAGTAAATCCTTCTGGTCTAGAAGCAATTGCTAAGTTGCATCGCTTTGTGAGTTCTCGCACTCATTCTTCTGACTTCAGCCCATCTCAAGCACATAATGACAAGATAAGTCCTGAAGCAGTTAAAGCCAAAAATCTGATGACTAAAATTCGGACTCATGCTTTGAATCCTGATCTGCCTCATCTGCTCCATTCTGATCCAACTCTTGGCCCATAACTCTCAGAAGCCCTAGCTCAAATGAAGGAACTCAATATGTCTGAATCATCCAGGTTGATAATAACGACATTTGAGAAACTTTTCATCCCTCTATGCCAAAATGTTGAAAGAATTTGAGCAAATGACGCAACGGTTGAGTCGAAGGAAGCCTTTGTGAAAGAAAAGTTAATAATTTAATTCCAACTTCTTGCGCAAATTCTTGCATTTTTCGTCCAGTAATCACTGATCCTTGGTCGGTCGTAATTTTTTCTAGAATTCCAAACTGGCAGATGATATGATTTTGTATAAAATCAATAACAGCTTCTTGGTCGACGTTAGTTAAAGCTACTGCCTCGACCCATTTTGTAAAGTAATCAATACCTACTAAAATATATCTTTGTTGTTTTGATGATGCTGGTTTTATTTCTCCAATCACATCTAAAGCCCATCCTCTGAATGGTCATGGCTTTATAATTGCATGTAATTCACTTGCGGGGACATGTTGTATGCCCCCATGCATTTGGCATTCTCGGCAACCTTTAGCTAATTCGATTCAATCATTTAGCATTGAAGGCCAATAGAATCCTGAATGCACCAAAAGCCATTTCATTTTGTGTCCTTCTTGATGTGAACAACATGCTCTACTGTGGACACTTGACACTGCCCCGTATGCCTCACTTTCTTCGAGGCATTTTAACAAAACTCCTTCAGCAGTTTTCTTAAATAATTCGTTTTCTATCAAAACATAACTGGGAGCACGATACTTGAACTTACAATTTGTCGACCCCGTGGGGATGCGCAGATAGTTAGCCAATGGCTTTCGCCAATCTTTCTCTTGTCCATTGTCAATGGTTAAAATTTGAAAATTTTCGGCATTTATACCCCCTAACGTCACGATCGACAAATCTGAAGGGGATAACAAAGTTGCTCGAACTTTCTCTCTTACTTGGGTAAGTTCTTCATTTTGATATCTCTTGTATCCTGAGGCTTCATGTGCTAGGTCATTAGCCTTTTCGTTCTCTCTTTGAGGTATGTGTCGAATACTTACTTGCTCGAATTGTTTTAATAATCTGATGGTAATCACAAAATACATGATTAAATTTTATTTAACACATTTGTACTCCTTTGATACTTGTGTAATCACTAATTCAGAGTCTCCCATAATTTCTATGTTCCTTGCCCCCAAATCTAGCAGCAGTTCAAGTCCTGTTATTAAGGACTCGTATTCTGCTTCATTATTTGTGCACATACCGTCGATTTTATACTTGAACTCTGCTGGAATTCCATTGGGAGAAATTATAATTCCTCCTATTCCAACTCCATTCTTATGGATAGAACCATCAAAGTATAATTTCCATGGCACTAAATCTACACAATTTTGAGGTATACCAACCATTGAATAGTCGACCAAAAAATCTTCCACTACTTGTCCTTTAATTGCTTTTAAGGGCATGTAAGTCAGAGAATACTCTGTTAATACTAAAGCCCATTTACCAATTCGACTATGTAAAATTGGTTTGGATAGCATGTGCTTAATAATATCGAAATGAGAAGATACATACACATCAGCAGGCTTTATATATTGCTTTAGTTTAATACAAGAGAAATACAGGCAAAGGAAAAGTTTTTCTATATCACTATACCTAGTCTCAGGATTATTTAGCATTCAACTAAGATAATACACAGGTCTCTCGACACCTATTTCGTCTTGTTGGACTAACATACTACCTATAGTTTCATCCGAGGCTGCAATATATAACTCTCATAGGCCTATGTCTAACAGGAGGTGCCAATATTGGAGGCTTTACTAAGTAGTCTTTGAATTTGTCGAAAGCCTCTTGATGCTCCTCTTTCCAAACTAAATCTTCATGTTTTAGTCTAAGTAGTGGTGAAAATACTATGGTTTTTCCACTTAAGTTGGATATGAACCTCCTTAGGAAATTTATCTTGCCCAACAAAGATTGAAGTTCCTTTTTGGTCGATGGTGGTTTGATGTCCATGATGGCTTTGGTCTTACTTTGATTTACTTCTATGCCTTTTTTATGCACCACAAAGCCAAGAAAATCACCTGCCTGCACACAGAAAGCACATTTTAATGGATTCATTTTTAAGCCATGTTTTCTCATCCTTTTGAAAGACTTTCGAAGGTGTTGCAGATGAGTTGGTTTACTGTTCGACTTTATTACAATATCATCAATGTAAACTTGCATGAAATATTCCATAAAATCATGAAACATAGAATTAATTACCCTTTGATATGTCGCTCCGACATTTTTTAAACCGAATGGCATGACAACGCATTCATAGGTTCCTAGTGCCCCAGGGCAGCGAAACGCCATCTTCGACACATCTTCATCTGCAATAAAAATTTGGTTATAACCAGAATAACCATCAAGCATACTTAGATATTCCAAACCAGCGGCCGAGTCGACAACATTTCTTCCACAGGCATGGCATACTCGTCTTTTGGGGTAACAACATTTAAATCTCTAAAATCTATGCATACGCTTAATTTTTCCATTTTTCTAAATTACTGGCACAATGTTTGCCAACCAGTCGACATATCTTGCAGTTCTTATGAATCTGCTTCTGAGGAGTCTTTATACATCCTCTTTGATTTTCGACATTATGGCTGGAGCGAAACGTCTGGGCGTCTGCTTTACCGGTTTCTTTCCAGCTTTTATTGGTAATATATGCAGTCTAGACGCTGCTTATCTTGTGTTTTATTGGCTTCGACATCCATATTTTCTTCAGCTTCCAGTGCCAAATTTATTTTACTTTCGGTGATATATGCCTGTGATACGGTGGTAGAACCGACTGTTAATACTGGTTTGCATTTTTGGTTTGCAAAATGTCGCAGTAAGCAAGAGTCGGTACTGACTTTTATTTTATCCAATAAAGGAAAAGGTAAAAAGAACAGAAAAAAACCTTTTTCGAGATGTTTCTGAGTACGGGGGGTAGATTATAGAAAGGGAAGGTGTTAGCACCCTTTCCATCCATGGTTTTCCATGGGCTCTTAGGTACTTGCTCATTTTGAAATTGCTTGTGTGTGCTTTGCTTTGAAAAGTTTTGTTTTACTTCGTTTTAACCCTTGTTTCTGGCCTCAAGAGTGTTACGAAGTGTTTTTAGAACTTTAGTTTGAAAAGTTTGTTTGAAAGTGTATGGTGTAAAAGATTTGTTGTTTTGAGCAAGTACCTAACAGTTATCTACCTACTCAAAAAAAGGAGTTCTTTTCCTCCTATCCTTTAGACCGTGTTATCCTACTATTATTGAGTAGGTAACCATAGTCGTTGGATGTTTGAGGGACTATCGAAAGGGACGTAATGGTCATTGAAGACAACATGTAAGGATACCTTAGCATTTCGAAGGGACTGTCATCATATATTCGTAGGCAACATCGAGGGACAAGATCATTTCTCGTAGGCAACTCGAGGGACGTTAAGGGACTATGATCTTTTTGATGACTTTTAGATTGAGGGTCTTTTGCTAAGACATCCCTATGTTCGAGGGACATGACCATTGTTTCTGAGGCAACCAAGTGAGGCATACCCTAAGGGTGCAAGTGTGAAGCAGTGTTTGATTTCAGTTATTTAATCTTTGTACAATTAAGGTGATCTATTGTTTTAATTTTATTTGTCTTTTGCATGCAAGCCTATTATCCATACATCTAGACAGTTCATAGTTGCGGAAATTAAAAGCGAAAAAGTAAATCTACGCTATTACAAGGCTTCGGGGAGGGGGTTACATGACCAAAAACCGAGGATTAAACAACAAATAATATGCAGTAAACTCTAATTAAAAACTATTACAAACCCGAAGCAAATACAATAATTGGAAAATAAAATATTGCGCGCGAGAATTAAGTACGGGAATCAAAGTTTAAATTCTAAAATCTAATTAATTAAAGAGAAAATATTTTTTTATATTTTATTGTTGAGAAAAATATTTGAAATCTTAACCTAAATCTAATTAATTAAAGAAAAATATTTTTTGGTATTTTATTGAGAAAATTAAATATTTGTGAATTAAACCTAATTTGTCTAATTAATTTTAATTATGAAAACAATCAAGTCAATATCATTAAATTAATTATTTTCCAAAAAAAAAATTAATAAAAAACCTAATTCTACATTTTTGCGGTTTTCTTGATTTTATGATTAAATTAAAAAAATGATTTTTTGTGTTATTTTTGTAAAAGGAAATAATGAATCAAATAATTAAAATAAAGGAAATAAAATATAAAAAAAAAAAGAAATTGGGCCTGTATTGTTGAGAAATTCAGGGGGTGTAGTACTGAATTTGTTAGGCCCATTCCTTGCTCAGCCCAGTCAACACGCTAGATCCAGTGTGATGCTCTTTATGACGGTCCATGGTATGACTTGAGTGTTGGATTTGGATTGATGATGAATCCAATGGTTGGATGGTTAATTGTAAATATAATAACATAAATAAAATATAAAGGAAATAAAGTGGTCTTTTCCAAACGTGCGCGTGATTAAAATCACCCAATGGGATTCTGCCACATAATTGTCTTCTTCCTCATAACTGTTGTTTTTGGCCACACTTTCACCTACAGTCGTTTCCGTCACTAAAAGCTATAGTGACAGATTTTTTTCGTAGCCATAAACCTGTAAAATTCAAAAACGCAACACAAGCAGAATAAATTCAAACCAAAGACATGGATCAATTGCAAATCATCTTCTAAGCATGATAGTACCCCTAATTTTGTCTAATTTTTCCTTTATATAGAATTCCCAATTTGGGACCTCAAAACCCTAACAATGGCATCGTGCCATTCCTGCACTTAAACATCAATCAAACCAATCAAATACATTATAAATATGATAGCAAGCATGGATATATGATCAAAACATGTTTATGATAGATAAATCATTGAAAACGAATCTTGAAAAAAGATGCAAACTGTGGCACTGTGAGGCATGATTTCTGAAGGTTTTAAGGCTTGAGGATGATTGGAATGGCTTCAGAAGATGTCCAGGAATGGATTGTTGGCCTTGGAATTGCTTGAAACGGCCCGTAGAATCGAAACTGACCTGAACTTTTTTGACAAAAAATTGAGACTTGTCCTTTTTATTTCACGACCCCAATCCTCTTTTTTTTGACTTGAGAATATTATGTCCTTATATTGGAATGAATTAGGTCAATAAAAACTAATCATATCTTTGCAAATTATGGAGATTTGATTTCATTCTTTGTCTTGTATGATTTGTTAACAAAATAGACCAAATTAAGATCTTTTCCAATCAATTGGCTCTTGCACGAATTTTTTGATTTGCTATCTATCCATGGACTCATAATATGCTCATAAAATCAAATCTTTGATTTTATTTGATTATTCTACTATTTAAATTGATTTATTTTGCTTTAAATGAATAAAAAATAAAAATAAATAATAAAAATAATAAAATAATAGGTGGATAAGATCAGGGGTCGTGGGACATCTTAGGAACAAGTTTCAAACAATAAAACATGGGCCCATTTAGAAAAAAAGTCATTTTGATCAATGTTGACTTCATGCACATTTCCAAAAATTGGTTAACTTTGACAATACATATCTCCCTCAATTTTAACCCTAGAGAGGTTTTCTTGGACTTTTTGGAAATCTAAGGATGTCCCCTAAACAACCCTTTTGTTTCATCTCAATTGGGTCTTCCATGTTAATGTAAGAAGCTTTGACCCAAAAGGTGTTTTTGTTAACTTTTCAAAAGGACCTATAATGTAGAAATTCATATCTTTTGATGAGTGCATATTTTGAACTTGTGGGATGAATATGAATTGTAGGGAATTGCATCCTCTTCAAAATTAGCCTTGGATGGAAACTTTCTGATAAAGTATGAAGAAGTTATGCTTGGTCAAAGTTTGGTTGACTTTTCCTATGAAACCCTAATTTAGCAACTTTTGGGTTTTGATGAATTTGAGGCATTCCTTGAGGAATCATGATCAACCCTTGATAAAATGATGGATATCACTTCAAAATGTTGATGTTGACCAAAAATCTTGAAGTTTGACTGGATGTGGGCCACAGTTGACTTTTGACCTAATACAGTTGATTTTCAGGCATTTGGGCATTTGACTGAGCAAACTTCTTGTGGAAGGCATGAAAATTGACATGGATGATCTTGATAACAAATTAGGACCATGGAGGGCATCTGGGACCTTTGGAGCTCCCCCGCGCTGATGAAAATGGAAACCCTAATTTTAGGTACATTGCCTTAGGAGGGAACTTGTCTGATCAACTCTTGGGCATCCTTGAGCAAGTTGAGGACCTCAATGGGCATGTGTTGAGTAAAATGAGAGGGAAAATTTTGGGGTACAACAGCTGCCCCTTTTCAATCTTCTTAAACCTGAGGATGTAGGTTGGCTGTCTGCCTTTCGTAGTCTAAAGGTGTAAGATGATTGAACACTAAGTGCCCATAAATTTGCACTCGTCTGAGATGGTGCTGGACTGTGTAGGTAGTATCGGGAATGGGCTTACAGATGCCATTTGGAAAATATGACAAAAGATCATCGGAGATGGGCTTAAAGATGCCATCCAGGATAATGACAGAGAGTCATCGGAGATGGGCTTAAAGATGCCATCCAGAAGAATGTTGATTTTATGAGATATTCCTTTGATGAGAACTCTTGTTCCTATCGTCGAGGAGGGGTCTGCCGAGGAATGTTTGTCTTTATCCTAGGAGAAATAGAATTTTAGGAGCTTCAGTTATCCGTTACTCTACTAGGGAATCATCTCTTAATCGAGGAGGTGAAAGTGAACTGCTATCTGGTTATGCTCCAGGCTTTACAGCGATTTGCTGAGGATAATAAGATTAATTGTTATCTGGTCGTGCTCCAGGTTTCACAATGACTTACTGGGGAGATGAGATTTAAACTTGCTATTTGGTCGTAATCTAGGCTTTGCAATTTCTCAATTCTTATATGGTCGTGTTCCAGGCTTCAGAAGGAATTAAGTGGTTATCCAGTCGCATCCGGGTTTCAACTCGAATTTAAGGCATACTAATATCTGGTCGATTTCTGGGCTTCATAGTAATTGGCCGAGTAAATTGCTATTTAGTCGAATTCCAAGCTTTGCAGTACCGCATATTGTTATCTGGTAGATTTCCAGGTTTCACAATGTCTCTTGCAACTATCTGGTCGTGCTCCAGTCTTCACAGCGTCTTATACCGTTATCTAGTCGTGCGCCAGGCTTCACGGTGTCTTATACCACTATCTGGTCGATTCCAGGCTTCATAGTATTTTGGAGAAATCAAGATATTATTTGGTCAATTTCCAGCCTTCACAGCTTGAATCTGAGATATACCACTATTTGGTCGGGTCCAGGCTTCATAGTCTCTTATACTATTATCCGGTCGATTTCTAAGCTTCACAGTACCTCATACTGTTATCTGGTCGTGCTCCAGGTTTCACAGTATGATGTATTGTTGGTTGACTATTATCCGGTCAGTTTCCGGGCTTCATAGCTTTTGAACTTGAATAGAAATCTTAGCATCGATTTGACTGAACCACAGAAAAGGTCTTGAGTTGTCTTCAATTGCGATAGAAGTCTTAGTATCGATTTGACTGAACTCGGGAGAGGTCTCGGATTAACTTTGACTGGCATAGAAATCAGGAGAATCTTAGCGGCGATTCGGATGACCCAGACGAAAGTCTTAGAACATCTTCAACTAGAATAGAAACCTTAGTGTCAGTTTGACTGAACCAGAGAAAATCTTGAAAAGTGTTGGAATATCTTCAACTGGAATAGAAACCTTGGTGTCGGTTTGACTGAACCAGAGAGAGCTTGTGAGAACTTGATTGCATCTTTCTCTGAAAGGTAAAGAGTTAGTCGTATGTAGTGTCATGATGTATGAAATGTATTGAGTAATGATGTTCTCAAAATAAATGAGATTGTGCTGTATAATATGTATGCACATGCCATGATGTATGGATATGCAATGCTATTGTGATATTCTCTAGCTGGGGGACAATAAATCCTAGACTACTGCTAGAGAGTATAAGGAGTTGAGTTCTTCATTTCCGCTGGGGATAGTGACCAAAGATGATTAGCTGGAGATTTACATCCATTCTGCTTGAGAACATTCTGCCGAAGGAGACTTTGTCTGAGAATAATCCTGCAGGGGAATGACTTTGTGGGGAAGAGAGATACTTTGTTGTAAGATCTACTGATTTGGAGAAATAAACTCAACTGGGGATGAACTTTCATTGCTGGAGAGAAGAGCTCTGTTGGATATTGAGCTTCCGCAGTCAGAGAAATAAACTCTGCTCGGGAGATGGCTTTATAAATTGCTCTTGGTTATAAAACTCGGCTGGCGAATGCAGATATCAGCTTTCTGAAGGAACCTACTTGGGAAGGAATTCCTGCTTGGGGATACAGAGGTCAGACTTTGGTTGTCTCTACTCTGTGGGGAATATAGGTATCATTGGCTTGTATGTGATAGTGGCTTCGATTCCAACTGTCTCTGCCCTTTGTACCATGCTGGAAAAAGTACATGCGGAGATTTTGTGGATAGATCTATGTCGTGATTGTACTTGAATATGTATTTAATGAGTGTCAGGATGACATCCGTCTCTGGATCGTATCTGAACTGTACTTGAAACATGTGTCAAATGAGTGTCAGAATGACATCCGTCTCTGGATCGTATTTGAACTGTACTTGAAATATGTGTTGAATGAGTGTCAGAATGACATCCGTCTCTGGATCATATCTGAACTGTACTTGAAACAGGTGTCGAATGAGTGTCAAAATGACATCCGTCTCTAGATCGTATCTGAAATGTACTTGAAACATGTGTTGAATGAGTGTTAGAATGACATCCGTCTCTGGATCGTATCTGAATTGTACTTGAAACATGTGTTGAATGAGTGTCAGAATGACATCCGTCTCTGGAGCGTATCTGAACTGTATCTGAAAGCTGAATCTGAATGAGTATCAGAATGGCATTCGTATCTGGAGCGTATCTGAAAGCTGAATCTGAATGAGTATCAGAATGGCATCTGCATCTAGAGCGTATCCGAATTGTATCTGAAAGCTAGATCTGAATGAGTATCAGAATGGCATCCGTATCTAGAGCGTATCTAAACTGTATCTGAAAGCTGAATCTGAATGAGTATCAGAATGGCATCAGTATCTGGAGCATATATGTACTGTATCTGAAAGCTGAATCTGAATGAGTATCAAAATGGCATCTGTATCTGGAGCATATCTGAACTGTATCTGAAAGTTGAATCTGAATGAGTATCAAAATGGCATTTGTATCTAGAGCGTATCTAAACTGTATTTTAAAGTTGAATCTGAATGAGAATCAAAATGGCATATGTATCTGGAGTGTATCTAAACTGTATCTAAAAGCTGAATCTGAATGAGTGTCAAAATGGCATCCATATCTGGAGCGTATCTTAACTGTATCTGAGAGAGAATCTGAATGAGTATCAGAATGGCATCCGTATTTGGAGCATATCTGAATCGTTTCTCGATTCTGGTGCTCTTGCTGAATGTTGATCAAGGTATAAGTCTTCAACTGATAGACAGGTGACGGGACATAGTCGTATGTTTTAAATCCCTAACTTTTGCCTGGATCGCCCTTTCGGGTTTTCAGTCCATCGGGATACCTTTTTGCCCAAGCCTCCTTTTCAGGTTTTCAACTTGTCGGGTGTACAAATTTTTTTTTATGTATATCCCTAACTTTTTCCCGAACCCTTTTGGTTCGCCAGGATTCCCTTATTTTTTCCTAGGTGTGTCAACCTAGCGGGTCTTTTTTCATGCGTAGTATTTTCCGACTATGTCCATGCTTCCAGGATGTAGAGAGTTGTCATTGTCCATAGTGTTGTGTTGTAGTACTGTCAAAAATGTTTTCTTGATGGCACATGATTCGTTGCTGGAATACGTGCGTAATGCCCCGAGCGATTTAGATGGAGATCTGCCCCTGGTTATTTGGAACTTTTGGAGAGACTGCCCCAGGTGTGTTTAGACATCATGTCATGCCCCTTGCTTATGGAAGACCTGTTATTGGAAGTGTCTTTCCCGCTGAGGTGATTCTGTCCATTGAGAGGATGTTTGTTCATTGAATATCCATTGTGCAGATTTCTCTGCTGTCAAACAATTAGTTATATGCAAACAATGTCATTTAAAGAATGCAAAACTCATGTATGTCTTGAATTTTTTTTTAAAAATGTGTATTGTGTAGTAAAATGAAATTTGCAAGAATGTGATATTAACTCAGGATTCATAACAAAGCCTACAGGAGTCAGGATACTTGGTAACAGTATGCTCTCAAACTAACCTATGCTTCAGCTAGGACTTTTGAGGGTTATAATGTGGTCTGGTTCACGGTTCAAGAAACAAAGGATAAAGGCTTAAATTTTATTTGTACCCAACCCGCTCTTCGTGATGTTCTTCCGTCCTATGCTCAGTTAATTGCGTGTTTAGATCTCGATTGAGTCTGGAATCTTTGCTCTGATACTTGGTGATGATTCAGAAATTGAACATTTTTTTTGAAAAGGCAGTCATTTTTGTAATCTTCTTTTTGTCGAGGATTTGTAGTAACCTTTTTTTTGGTTTTCGTTATCCCTTCTTTTGCCTGAACTGTTTCTTTTGTGATTACAGTCAACGGGATGCCCCAATTTTCTCTTAAGTCTCCTTCATAGGTTTTGACTTAATGGGCTTTTATTTCGAGAAATAATGACTGCCTATCTTGACGATTATACGAAACCATCACCGACTTTTGTTTTGGAAGGACGTCTTCGATGCCATTCATTGTGTACGAAGCGGCAGATTGTGACTGAATGTGCCTCTGAATTAACTGAGAAAACTACCCTGCCCCAGGTTATGATTAAGGGTTTTAATTTGTGTGAAAAGAAAAACTCCTACTCCTTTGGCTTGAAGGGGTTGACTACAGATTATCTTCCTTATAACTCCATTGTTTAGGATTTGAAACAACGCATGTACATCGTCAGCAGGGTCTGTTCAAAAGCATATTGTAGAGATTGTGGTATCATTTTCGTCATCCTCCCTCTAAGGCTTAGAGTTTTTTAATCGAGAGTTGAATATTACAAAAGGAAATAAGAACATATTTTTGAAATAGTGAATACGAATGAATTGATTCAAGACAAACATGTGCAATGCATTGATGAAATAACAAGGTTTGATATGAATAAATGTTCAAACAAATCAAAAGAAAATTACACATTGAAAATTCTAATGAACGAAAAGTCTTCTTGTGAGAACTTGTCACTTCAGAGGGTATGCCTTGGAGGGATGGCAGAAGAACTCAACTTGGCCATCTTGTGCGAATTCTAGTGCTCCTTCATCAATCAGGTCTTAAATTTTATTTCTCAACGCCCAACAGCTGTTGGTGTCATGTCCAGGAATGTTGGAGTGGTACGCACATCTTGCATTTGGATTGTACATTAAGGAGGATATGTTGGGATTCTGAGGAGGGTCCCTTAATATAACCAACTTGGCCTTCAACAGGCGTTGCAATGCTTGAGCCAATGATATGTTGATTTTGGTGAAGCGTCTTTCGGATGTATTCTTCTTCTGCCAATTGCCCCATTGTCGTTGGCGAGGTTGTGGTTGGGCTTGTCATGTAGTAGCAATCTGGAAAGGTCTGTTCCCAACCTCTTCTCTCACTGGGGGCTGATTAATGCCTTGATCCATAATTTTAACTGTTTGTTTCATGGATCTTCATCCATCTTGGTGAAGCTTGTTGAGAAAAGCTCTTAGCCCTTCTTGTCCTCGAGCTAAGTTTTGGATAAGGGCCATCTGCCCCAGCATCTGGATTCTCATTGCTTCTGCCTCAGCTTGCAGTTGTTCCAATTGTTCATCCTTTTTGTTGTCGGGACGTTCCTTGGTCAGATTCCCAGCAAAGAGTGTTTTCAGGTCTTCTTGCCCCTTGGATAGATTTAGGAGAAATTCCTTAAACTGGGCATCTTGAGCTTCGAGATCTCTGTTGTCTTGTTGGAGAGCCATTGCTGAAATAAACAGCGAGAACATGAGAGACCTGCTTTGAAACCTTCTTATGCAATGATATGTATTATATATGTATGCAATGTTTTCAAGGATCACGCGGGGTAAACAAGAAAATGTCAGAAGTTGAATTTTACGGCTTTGATTGAAGAAATTTGTATCGTTGAGAATCCTTCTACGAGAGTCAAGCTCACCATATCAAGTGGGTCATAGCCCCTGACTCAAGTTGTTGAGTTTTTATCTTCTGACGACATTGGCTAGAGGAAAATAAATCCCCTTGCCCCTTGCTAGACGTCTGATTTATCATAACCTGCATCACAGGCCCTCGAGATCATTGAAATGGTTAAGGAAATGTTAAGGCATGATGTTATGATGTGTATGCTATGCTTTTAAACAAAGGTGTGAAGTGGTGTAAGCAAGTAAACCCTGCAAGAAATCCAAGTTATTGGATAATAACTATAAATAAAACCTGCAAGGAACTCATGTCGTCAGATAATAAAACCCTGCAAGTAGTTCAAGTTGAAAGCACACGAGTCACACAAACAACCTTAGGTTTAGGCTTGCATGGGTTTTAAGGTCATACCCTCTTGAAGCTGGATTATTTCAACTTGTCCTATAAAAGTAATCGGGTTCTAAATATTCTCAATATCACTGATCACCCTTTATCGGGCATTGTTTCAGCTCAAGCAATCTTTTCTTGCAGCCGAAATATCCCGAAAGTCTGATCTCAATGAGTGTAGCATCGAGTATCAATCAATCCTCGGCTTTATACCGAGGCCGGCTATCTCACTACTTTCTAATGGCCAAGTTTGTTCAACTAAGGTTTTAAGGTCCGTTAGTGCTTCACGACACCACGCGGCGGCCCCGTATTCTCCTCGTTTCCACACAAAGGATAACGGTACCAACCAAAGTGTCACACCAACATAGCCATCGCTTAAACCATATCGGTCTATGTCGTACAGTCTCCACAATCTATTGTTGTTTACCTAAAAAGTGTCCCCAGATCCGGGTGTAGGATCTTTAACAATACCCAAACAAAACCCTTGAATTTATAGCAGGCAAGGCAAAACAAGAAACAAATTTTAAAATGACCTAGACCCTAAGGTAAACCCCACTTTATACTCCCTAGCAGAGTCGCCATTTCTGTGATACGGTGGCAGAACCGACTGTTAATACTGGTTTGCATTTTTTGTTTGCAAAATGTCGCGGTAAGCAAGAGTCGCCACCAACTTTTATTTTATCCAATAAAGGAGAAGGGAAAAAGAATAGAAAAAAACCTTTTTCGAGATGTTTCTGAGTACGGGGTAGATTATAGAAAGGGAAGGTGTTAGCACCCTTTCCATCCATGGCTTTCCATTGGCTCTTAGGTACTTGCTCATTTTGAAATTGCTTGTGTGTGCTTTGCTTTGAAAAGTTTTGTTTTACTTCGTTTTAACCCTTGTTTCTGTCCTCATGAGTGTTACGAAGTGTTTTGAAAAATTTAGTTTGAAAAGTTTATTTGAAAGTGTATGGTGTAAAAGATTTGTTGTTTTGAGCAAGTACCTAACAGTTATCTACCTACTCGAAAAAAGGCGTTCTTTTCCTCCTATCCTTTAGACCGTGTTATCCTACTATTAGTGAGTTGGTAACCCTAGTCGTTAGATGTTTGAGGGACTATTGAAAGGGACGTAATGGTCATTGAAGGCAACATGTAAGGATATCTTAGCATTTCGAAGGGACCGCCATCATATATTCGTAGGCAACATCGAGGGACAAGATCATTTCTCGTAGGCAACTCGAGGGACGTTAAGGGACTATGATCTTTATGATGACTTTTAGATTGAGGGTCTTTTGCTAAGATATCCCTACGTTTGAGGGATATGACCATTGTTTTCTGAGGCAACCAAATGAGGCATACCCTAAGGGTGCAAGTGTGAAGCAGTGTTTGATTTCAGTTATTTAATCTTTGCACAATTAAGGTGATCTACTATTTTAATTTTATTTGTCTTTTGCATGCAAGCCTATTATCCATACATCTAGACAGTTCAGAGTTGCGGAAATTAAAAGCGAAAAAGTAAATCTACGCTATTACAAGGCTTCGGGGAGGGGGTTACATGACCGAAAACCGGGGGTTAAACAGTAAATAATATGCGGTAAACTCTAATTAAAAACTATTACAAACCCGAAGCAAATACAATAATTGGAAAATAAAATATTGCGCGCGAGAATTCAGTACGGGAATCAAAGTTTAAATTCTAAAATCTAATCAATTAAAGAGAAATTATTTTTTTGTATTTTATTGTTGAGAAAAATATTTGAAATCTTAACCTAAATCTAATTAATTAAAGAAAAATATTTTTTGGTATTTTATTGAGAAAATTAAATATTTGTGAATTAAACCTAATTTGTCTAATTAATTTTAATTATGAAAACAATCAAGTCAATATCATTAAATTAATTATTTTCCAAAAAATAACTAATTTTAATTAAAAAAACCTAATTCTACATTTTTGTGGTTTTCTTGATTTTATGATTAAATAAAAAAATGATTTTTTTGTGTTATTTTTGTAAAAGGAAATAACTAATCAAATAATTAAAATAAAGGAAATAAAATAAAAGAAATTGGGCATGTATTGTTGAGAAATTCAGGGGGTGTAGTACTGAATTTGTTAGGCCCATTCCTTGCTCAGCCCAGTCAACGCGCTAGATCCAGTGTGATGCTCTTTCTGACGGTCCATGGTATGACTTGAGCGTTGGATCTGGATTGATGATGAATCCAATGGCTGGATGGTTAGTTGTAAATATAATAACATAAATAAAATATAAAGGAAATAAAGTGGTCTTTCCCAAACGCGCGCGTGATTCAAATCACCCAATGAGATTCTGCCACCTAATTGTCTTCTTCCCCATAACTGTTGTTTTTGCCACACTTTTACCTACAGTCATTTCCGTCACTAAAAGTTATAGTGACGGATTTTGTTCGTAACCATAAACCTGTAAAATTCAAAAACGCATCACAAGTAGAATAAATTCAAACCAAAGACATGGATCAATTGCAAATCATCTTCTAAGCATGATAGTACCCCTAATTTTGTCCAAATTTGCCTTTATATATAATTCTCAATTTGGGACCTCAAAACCCTAACAATGGCATCGTGTCATTCCTGCACTTAAACTTCAATCAAATCAATCAAAAACATTGCAAATATGATAGCAAGCATGGATATATGATCAAAACATGTTTATGATGGATAAATCATTGAAAATGAATCTTGAAAAAAGATGCAAACCGTGGCACTGTGAGGCGTGATTTCTGAAGGTTTTAAGGCTTGAGGATGATTGGAATGGCTTCAGAAGATGTCCAGGAACGGATTGCTGGCCTTGGAATTACTTGAAAAGGCCTGTAGAATCGAAACCGACCTGCACTTTTTTGACAAAAAATTGAGACTTGTCCTCCTTCTTTCACGACCCCAATCCTCTTTTTTTTTTGCCTTGAGAATGTTATGTCCTTATATTGGAATGAATTAGGTCAATAAAAAATAATCATATCTTTGTAAATTATGGAGATTTGATTTCATTCTTTGTCTTGTATGATTTATTTCCAAAATAGACCAAATTAGGATATTTTCCAATCAATTGGCTCTTGCATGAATTTTTTGATTTGCTATCTGTCTATGGACTCATAATATGCTCATAAAATCAAATCTTTGATTTTATTTGATTATTCTACTATTTAAATTGATTTATTTTGCTTTAAATGAATAAAAAATCAAAATAAATAATAAAAATAATAAAATAATAGGTGGATAAGATCAGGGTTCGTGGGCCATCTTAGGAACAAGTTTCAAACAAGAAAACATGAGCCCATTTAAAAAAAAGTCATTTTGATCAATGTTGACTTCATGCACATTTCCATAAATTGGTTAACTTTGACAATACATATCTCCCTCAATTTTAACCCTAGAGATGTTTTCTTGGACTTTTTAGAAAGCTTAAGATGTCCCCTAAACAAACCTTTTGGGTTCATCTCAATTGTGTCTTCCATGTTCATGTTAGAAGTTTTTACCCAAAAGGTGTTTTTGTTGACTTTTCAAAAGGACCTATAATGTAGAAATTCATATCCTTTGATGAGTGCGTATTTTGAACTTGGGGGCTGAAGATGAATTGTAGGGAATTCATCCTCTTCAAAATGATCCTTGGATGGAAAATTTCTGATAAAGTATGAAGAAGTTATGCTTGGTCAAAATTTGGTTGACTTTTCCTGTGAAACCCTAATTTAGCAACTTTTGGGTTTTGATGAATTTGGGGCATTCTTGAGGAATCATGATCAACCCTTGATCAAATGATGGATATCACTTCAATATGTTGATGTTGACCAAAAATCTTGAAGTTTGACTGGATGTGGGCCAAAGTTGACTTTTGACCTAGTATAGTTGATTTTCAGGCATCTGGGCAATTGACTGAACAAACTTCTTGTGCAAGGCATGAAACTTTACATGGATGATCTTGAGAACATATTAGGACCATGGAGGGCATCTGGGACCTTTGGAGCTCCCCCACCCTGATGAAAATGGAAACCCTAATTTGAGGTACATTGCTTTAGGAGGGAGTTTGTCTGATCAACTCTTGGGCATCCTTGAGCAAGTTGAGGACCTCAATGGGCATGTGTTGAGTAAAATGAGAGGGAAAATTTTGGGGTACAACAATGCCGAAATCATGTTTATAGCATCTAGCTCAGACATCACCACTGATGTCTCCCCAGCCTGTCAGTCGGTTAGCACAATATGGATCCTCGAGAGGTTCCACATCCCATATAAAGCCATGGGTTTCATGTAACTTTAATAAAAAAAATGCTTCATCAAGGTTGGAATATACTTCTTCAGCAGGTTGACATGGGGAAATATTAGCCAATTTCCTGTTGAACTGCTTCTTTCCGACATTGTTCACATCTGCCATAAAATACCCTTGATCAGCTTCAGTATTCTCAACTATGCCATCTTCCCTCTAAATCACCAAACGCTAATGCATAGAAGATGGCACAGCCCCAACTCCGTGTAGCCATTCTCTCCCTACTAGGAGATTGTAACTTGGATTGCCTTGAATCACCATGAAAATAGTCGGCCTAGTAATTGAGCCAAAAATGATGTCAACTTGGATCACACCCATGGTGTTTCTAGTTCTTCCTTCGTAGTCTGATAAGACCACGTTATGAGATCTAACATCAGTGTCATATTTATCAATTTTCTGTAACAGGTGGTGTGGCATAATATTCACCGTAGCACCACAGTCTACCAACACCTTGTTGATAGCCACCCATTCGACCTTAGCCCTTATTATAAGGGGATTTAAATGGCTCCTTATCGCCATATCTGGTTTCTCAAAGAAAGCATCTTGGTTCTCAATGGAACCATTGTTCATGAAAAAATAGCACGTTGGCTTGTGTAAAGCCATCTCCTTAGCATCCGTGTCTGTTGAATCCTCTACTTTCGTCAAGCAATCATATTTTTCTGGCAAAATTGATAATACATCGACTAAGATATTCAAACTCTCTTCAGAGTCGAATAAAAATCGTCAGTGGCTTCTTCAGAACGTTTGGAAGTTGGTCAATTCATGAATTCTTTGATTCATTCTTTCACGGAGGAGTCGAATTTCACCTGGTACTGCCTCTGATTGCCACCTTTGTTTACAGCAAACTGGCCAGCAGTCGCTTGCCTCTCAGCTTTCTTTCAACGCTGGAAGCGTCTCCATTGGGATCGAGTCATGGGATTCTTCCCCATGTAGTTTTCAGAGATGTGGATTTTCTTCTCTGACTTAAACTCATGTCGGTAGTCAATAGCCGACTTCCCTCTGTTTGGTGCTCCATCAATTGGTGCTCCCTTTCTCCCTTGGGGTTTAATCCAAGTCCCGTTAGGAGCTTTTGCTGAGGGAATATAACTCCTAGGTTTAACATGCAAGTTTCCCATAGCTCTCCTTGAGTCCCTAGGTGTAGGGAACCTTTGATTGTGTGGCTTGGTTTTGTTCTTCTCTAACTGTAGCTTCTGGAAATTTTCAGCAGCTATTTTGTCAATCAAAGCGCCACATCTAGGACACAAGCAAGCTTGTGAACCTTTATTCTTACAGTGGTAAAGGAAGTCTAGCAAATCTTCCTCAGGCCTTGGGTACACATCTGCTAGGCCGACATCATGACTTTCTCCAGTGCCCTCTTCGACCATATTGCCCTCAGGAAATTCAGTAATATCTACCATGTTGATGCCCACTGGGTCGAGAAACAAAGCTTCCTCTTGCCTAAGAGGATCAGTATCAATCATCATCTTTCTTGCAACAAACTTCAGCTTACCCTCTTGCAGCGACTTTTGCACGAGATCCCTGAAAAGGTAACATTGAGAGGTTGTATGACCAAGATAATTATGAAATTTACAAAAACCTCTTTTCTGTGGTTGTTCTAATGGTGGTAATTTAGCACCTGGGCGTACTAAAATTTGGCCATCTTTAACCAGTAAATCAAAAATTTCCTCACATTTAGTGACTCAAACTTATAAGTTTTTGTTGGGAATTTTGGATTATTTTCGACGGTATTCTTTCCTTTAGTGGGATATAATGATTTACACTCATAAGTTGACCCTGGCTTCATTTCAGCCAAGTCGACCTCTGCCTCTGTTGGTGAGGTATAGTCGGCCTCACAAATGGGATATGTGTCATCATAATCTATGAAGGCTACTTTTTCTTTTCTAGTCTTAGCCTTAGTATGTCTGACTTTTTCTAGTCGCATACGCTCTAGATGTCGAACTCTATCATCTAACTGTGACATACTTTTCACGAAGTTTAGATCTATTTTCTTCCTAATGGAATAATCTAAACCTCCAGCATCCATTTGAACAAGCTCATGTTCTGGCACTTGAGTAAAGAATCTTGCTTTTAATGACCTAAATCTGTTTAGATAATCATCAATGGTTTCAGCAAACCTTCTTTTAGTGTTTGATAATTCGACCAAACTAATTTTCAAATGAACCTCATAAAATAGTTCATGGAAAAGTTTCTCCAACTTCGTCCATGAGTCAATCAAATTTGAGGGTAAAGTGGTAAACCACTTGAAAGCTACCTTAGTAAGGGAAGAAGAAAAGTGCTTTACCCTTAAGTTTTCATTATTAGACATATCTCCATATTCATTTATATGTCTGGCAATATGTTCCACCATCGACTCTCCAGATTCTCCCCCAAATTTTGTATACTCAGGGATTTTCCACCCTCTAGAGTTTTCAGTCTGTAAATATATTCAGACAAAGGGGAGGAATATGTTGGCCTCTGAAGTGCGGTATTCATACCATTTCTGGCCATAATTATTTCGACAATGTTGGTCAAATTATTTTCAACGGCGAAGTCTTCTTGTCGAATTTGATCGACAATTTGATCAACCTCTTGATGTTGATCTACTAATACCCTAGGTGGATCGACCATCAAATTCCTTGGAGGCACTATAATTTTCCCCTGATGGACAGTTTCATCCTGTATTGCCCCCATGTCTATTTGACCAGGGGCATCTAGTCGAACAGGTGGTGCCTGTCGAATAGGCGTTGGGGGAGCACCTAAAAAATTACACAAATGTGTTAATTGGGCAATCACTTGTCGATTTGTTTCAGCGGACTGCCTATTAGTCTCAGCCGACTCTTGTACTATGGGATTAAATACATTACCCATCTGTTTAGTTAACATCTTAAACAACTCATGGTTACTATCATCCATTTGTTGCCTTAATACTGCTATTGAAGTATTAGTAAGAGTCGGTACTAAGGGTTGAGAAGGCGCAACCCTATTTTGGTTGCCTCTATTATTTCCCCCTGGCGCAGATCCTTGTAAAGGAGAGTTCAAATTTTGAACAATATCTGACACCACTTCTATATTCGATGTCGATTGATATCCTGGCATCATGGAATACGAAATTCCATAAGCAGGATCTACATTATCAAAACGAGGCACATTAGGTATGGTAGTCGTAGTCATTACTGGTCTTGGGCTTCCCAGTGGAGCCTGAGACATTTGTATGGAAACTGCAACAGTCGACCCTACTGGAGAAAAAGTGCTACTTGTGAAACTACTGGATCAATAATGATTAAATTTCGTGACGGTATTTCCTCTATGTTTGGATTATCAGGAATTATCATTCTTGATATTTTCTTACTAGATAATTGTTTATTATACTCTTTGGTTAACTTCCCATTTCTAAGTCGCATTCACTTATAAATACTTAAGACCAATTCTTAGCACTGGATCCTGTTGTACCCCAATTTTTGCCCCTAAGATTCCTTCATCATACCATATTGTTTCAATCACAACAAGATCACATCAGGATTTTTGGTTCTTCTCCCTATCTTTAGCCTTGCTCTTTTGAGGAGTTACCAAGCACCTTGACTTGTTTTCTTTTGTGATCATGGATATTTTGCTTTGATTTTCTCTCTAATTAACAAAATACAATATTGGTTTGTCTTACTTGTTAATAATGTAGGTAAAGGCAATGAGGTTTAGCAAGTTGCTTCATGGGTTCATGAGTTTATTTCCATGCCCTAGTCAATAGCTTGAGAAATTCAAAACTCACCATTGAAGTTGTTTTTGAAGAATTGGTATGGAAGTGGTTTTGGTGGCCATGAGTCCTCATCATCATCCTCAACAATTTCTATTCATAAAGGAAGAATATTGGCACAAAAAGTTTGTTCAAACTTGGCAAAGTTCCTCAAAGCATTATGTTGATCTAGAGGGTAGGGTTTTGGACTTCAAAGGAGCATATATTTCTCATCTTTTGGTATTTTTGAGTGATTCCAAAAACATCCTTCTCTTCAAAGAGTTACCAACAAATCACTTCAAAAGTTCCAAGGAGTTTTCATGTGGAAGGAACTTGGTGAAGAAGAAAGATTACAAGTCACCCAGATGAATCCCCAATTTTCCATATGTGACTTCAAATGGTCATAACTTGGTCAATTTTTATCACCTTGAGGCCATTATTTTTTCATGATGATCTTAAGGATGTGTACTTTATTCCTTCTTTTATGTGCAAAATAAGAAAATGGATGGAAGTTGCCTTAAGAATGCAAAATATTATAGGTCATTTCATGATTTTTGGCTAACTTCAACAAGTCATAACTTGCTCAATTTTTGGAGATTTTGAGTGGTTCAAATTGAAAAATGTCATTCAATATATCTACTCCATTCCATATTTTTTGGTAAAGAGCAAATTCTAAGTGGAATGCCATGTTTGGATGCAAAGGATTATAGGTCATTTTTAAAGAAGAATTTGAAATATTTCTAAGTATGGAAAGTCAACTCTTTTTCTTCAACTTTGACTCCATGTAACTATCAGCACAAGCATCCATCTGATTCCATTCTTTTTCCATTGCAAAGCTTGTAACCTCATCTTTCCAAAGGATCAAGAATTATGCCCGAAGACCCCTTGAGGAGGAAATGCCATGGATTTGAATTTGGTAGTTTGAAACTGAATTTTGCACAAAGTCGGAATTTTGAAATCTTTGTTTTGGCTTCTAATCACAAGATTTCCATGCATTTTTGTTTATAATCATGTTTAGCAACTTTCCAGAAGTGATTAGCATCATGAAACGCACGATTTGGCTGAGTTTTGATCAAGTTTGAGTCACACTTTCTTCATGATGCAAACCCATATGAATTCCCTCCAAAACGCATCAATTTCTATTCCTTTTGATCCCATTTGCTTCCCTATAAATAAAGGGTCATCCCCCATTCAATTTCCCAAGCTTAGATAGCCAAAATCACCCTGCCAAACTTACTTCACAACCCAGAATTCAGCAACTTCGAATTCTATTCTCAAGCCTTTTTCAGTCCATTTTTCCCTCAATTCACCTTCCTTGATCTTCCCTGAAGCTAACCATATAATTACATTCAAGAATCGTGCCCTATATTGCTCCATAGAAGTCCAGTTTCAGAGCTCTGTAACTCAACTTCAATAGGTAGATTCCTTTATCAATTCTTCAAAACTTTGATATCACTGTGATACTCTCATTGCCCTGGTTCTAGTCGCAACACTTACTTTCATCTAGAAACTCATTTTGACCATGAATTTTCAAATCCCTTTTCAAAACTTTCTTTCCAAATTGCTTGAGCTACAATTTATATAAATTTGGCGCGAGGGTGTGGTTGTCTTTGTCTTGAAGAGACGAAGCGAATGGCATAGGTCTGAGCTTCTGATTTTACAGTTTGAGAGACCTGCAATTCGTGATGGCTGGAGGTTGAAGATGACCAACGTGTCATCTTCTAACCAATGAAGGCGCGCCATCTGTATTTTTCAAATTCTGATTTTATTATTGATTCTGTACATTATTCATTAAAGACCATGATATGCACAGCGCCCCAGATCCCTTGGATTTGATTACTAACGCATTTTGACTCTCATCCAATGGTCCACATCTTTTACTTTAATTTTCTTTTTCTGATTTTTATATTTTAATTGTTTTAAACTTCAAAAAATCATAGAAAATTCATTTTTAGTCCAAAAAATCTAAAAAAATTATGAAAAATATTTTTGATTATTCTCTTTCTGATTTATATTTTTTCACAATTTAATTTTGTATTTTGGTATTTTTTATAAATTTTACACTTATTTGATTTGTTTAAAATGTTTAAAAATACTTTTATACATTTTTAAATTCTGAAAAAATTATGGAATGATCCAATGATATTGTGACAAATATTGGTGACCTTATTTTATTTTTGTTTCTGACTTTACTATTTTTTACTATTTATTTTTATTTTACCCATTTATTTTAATTTTTAGAAATAGTTTCTGACTTTTAAAAATTCCCAATTTTTTTGTAAAATTACTTGGCCTCTTTTCTGATTTTTCTATGATTTTATTTTTCATTTCTTGATTAATTTGAATATAATTGACATTTTCCTCACCGTTTTCCATTTTTTAAACATTTTTAAACATTTTAGTATATTAATTATATTATTATTTTGTGATTATTTTCTGGCTGTCTTGGGTTGATTTTTTGATCATGGCTTTATTAACATCATTGGATCCATAGTGTTGAGTTTAACTCCACAAAAAATGGATGAATGATTTTAATAATAGTTTGATTAAATATTAATTCAAATGTGGTTTCTCTTTTTACCCTAATTCCTTTTCATCTCATCCCCTTCTCATTGCACTAAATGTTGTTGGAGCATGATCTCTATATGATGTCTCAAAACAAATGGTGCATAGATTGTTATTGACCGGCCTCAAAATAGGTGCGACTTCTATATAAGTCCACTTACGATTGCTTAACATAGCGCTAAATTTTGTCCGGATTCGAATAAATGATCATTCGTGGCCCAAACTTATGATTGCAAGCCCAAGTATGTTAATTTGATCTCTTTGATCCAATAACCTTGAGATTCATTGTGTGAAGGCTTTGGTTCTACCAATCGTCTAATGGATCTACAACACTTTTGGTCAATGCGGATCACTTAAACATCATTGATCATTAAATGGTACTTATGAGAATTCCAAATGGATGATATACTTGACAAAAAGCAAATGCAACTTATTGGTGGAGGCTTTGGTTCTACCAATCCTCTAATGATTTCCTAATGCAAGTTTCAAGATGGTCATCCAACTAACCACTAATTATTGACTTATTTATTTTATGCCTTTATTCTTTTATGCTTTATGTACTATTTATCTTTTAGCATTTTTTATTTCATGCCATTTTCATCTTTGCTCATTTGAGCATTTATCTTCTTGCCATTTTTACTTTGCTCACTTGAGCTTCTCTTTTTCTTTTCCTAAGATACTTAATAATCAACTTAAACCCTAAAAAACGTTTAATGGTACTTGGACTATTTGGTTACTATCCTTGGCATTATGGAGTATGGGACTTTTTCTTGGACTTAGGATTAGAAACCTTGGCCTATCTTGGAGACCTTGTGATCTTATCTGATTATTTTGTCTGGAGCTCTTGAGGTTTACCTCAAGACATTGGGTTGCTTGTTTGTTTTTGTGTGCGGGTTTTTGTGATTACATCCTTTGTTTGTAATCTGGAATCCACTCGTATACAGCTGTTACTCTGCCTAATTTTTGTAAAGACTTAATACACTTGAAGAGGTCTATCATCTTTGCTTGCTTGGTTCCAATCCAAAGAATGGGAATTCTATCTTGGCTCATAATGTCATGTTTTGGCTTCTTGTTGGTTAGATGGTCCTTATCTTTAGCTTTTATTTTATGCTTTAGGATAGTCTCTTCTTCTCCTCCCACCTTCTTTATTTTTAAAAATCTTCTCCCTCCTTTTGAAAACTCTTCTTGTTTTGAAACTTAAACCACTTTCATAATAAACTTGGACTTAGGTCCATGCATTTTCAAAATCTTTTCATAAATAAACTCCCATCAATTTAATAATACCTTGACATTTTTTATGAGAAGACTAAAAGTCAACCAATCTCATTTCAAACCATTTTGCCACTTTGGCTTTTATCTTTAAACTTTTTCTTAAAATATTAGACTCTTGTCAATCCTTGTAGTGATGCAAGCAACTATACTTCTACAATATGTAGTGAAGTGAGATATTTTCCACTTGGGTGTTGAGTGAGGCATTGTTAATTTTAAAATCCAAGCCATTATCTTCCACTTTAAGATGATGAAAATTCTCCTTTCTCATGATTGTGGGTAGTAAGTATGTTTTCCACACAGACAATGACGATGATGTCTTATCTCTTAAAATCAACCAACACACTTGTGTTTCAAACATTTAAAAGAGGAACTACGTGTAACCTGATCCCCTATTGCACGAAAGGTGGTACGTAGGCACTAAATGTTCACAACCGCGACGGATGCAAAAATCATAAAAAATATATTTCTTTTCTCACCTCCACCATCCATTTTATATACAACACATTTTATATATAGCCAAAATATACAGATTTTTCAAAGAGGTTCCTGTGGAGTACCGTAGATGTTTAGGGTGCTATTACCTTCCCTTTGCATAACCAACCACCTTACCTTGAATCTTTCCCAACTTTTTTTGGGTTATTCGCTCTTTTCCCATTCCTTTGGAAACAATAAAGCGCGGTGGCAATTTTTATTTTTGATTTCTATAAAGTCTAGTCAATCCAATGGCTTAGTCTTGAACATTTCTACCGCTACAGGTCCCACCAGGTGTGCCAATTTGTTTACTTGGAAAATGGTAAACAACCGCTGGTCCTCCCAGATTCCTAAACTGAGGGTAACTTGCGAGATCGACCAATTGATCTCAAGATGTGTGCTAAGAGTTTTTGCTATCACACATATTCCATCGAAATATTAGTCAAGGGAAACGGTTTTCTTTTGACTGGAGAAACGGGTGTAATGGTTTTCCACACTATGATTTAATCGATTGACTGGTAACTCGTGACCGACAGAAGATATTCAAAAAAAAAAGCGAGACTCACTAAACTAACTGACAAGTGACTCGTGACCCACAAATAGTGTCGAATTGTTTATGTGAAATAGAAGATAACGTATAGATCTTGCTCGACAGTAAAGAGAAAACAGATAAAGTACTTTAAAGATATAATTGAAAGATAAAATATTTGCGTTGAAATAAAAATGGTGATTCACGTACATCAAGCACTCTTCACTCTTGATTTCCTGACACTCGGAATGAGAGAGTTTGGCAAGTGATTTGAGAGTACAAGTGAACACACACAAACTACACAAAATCTACATATTTATAGTGTTTACAAAGTAACTACCTAGATAAAATCTACGACTAATATTAACATCTTGAGGTAACTGCTTCACTAGATGCTGCCACCTATTTGGCGCTCAAACACGTCGTGGATTGCTAGTAACTGCTCATGATTTTGAAGTTCCACCTATTTGGCGCTTGAACACGTCGTGGGTTGCTGGTAACTGCCGAAGATTCCTCTAAGCCTCTTGAACATAAACCGCTTCTGCCTTGCTTTGATGCTTTCTTTCTGGCAAAGAATGATCACACTTTCTCTAAGTCCAAGAAACCCTTCTTTGTCGACTAAAACCATTTTCGACCAAGTCCTTGTGTTTTACCCTTTGGTTGAATAAACCAATTTTATCCTCCTGACATATCCTTTTATTTCTTTCTAGTCGACGTAGTTCAATTTCGACAGTTTCAGTGTGACTCCTTCCAAGCATTAACTCTGACTTAATAAAACCAACTTTTCACACATTGGCTCTTGTTTCCCATAAAACCCTTATTTTGGAGGATGACTCATAACTTATGAGAGTATCTTCATTTATCACATGTACTTGAATTCCTTAAGATTTTCCAAGGTAACAGTAACCAGATTGGATTTCAGTTGGTGGGGAAACACTTGAGACAAAGTCATATTTATCCAGGTGAATTGTCTTACAAGTCTTTCTGCTCTATACTGATTGTTTCGTTGTTGAGCAGATGCATGCTTGAGTATCATAATAGCCCCTACCGTTGGACGGTGTTTGGTTCTGCATTGATTCCTTTGACTGTAAACAACATTGACCTCTTTCTTTCCCAAAAAAGGTCTCTTTCATGCACTTGAAGAGGCCTCCCTTTGAGTCTTGCCACTTCTAATACCAGCTTCCACTCTTTCTCCAGTTAGGACCAGCTCAATAAAACCAGCTGAGGAGCTTCCAATCAAATGGTTGAAAAACGGACCAGATAGAGTACCCAAGAACATATCCACCAACTCCATATCAGACAGAGGGGGTCGGACTCTTCCTGTTAGGTCTCTCCACTTCTGGGCATAGTCTTTAAAACCCTTGCTCGAACCCATAGACATACTTTGGAGTTGTGTACAAGTGGGAACCAGGTCTGCATTATACTGATACTGCTTGTAGAAGGAAGTAACCAGGTCTTCCCAATTACAAATATTGGTCCCCTCTAGTTGATAGAACCACTCTAGCTGAGTCCCAAATAGACTGTCTTAGAAGAAGTGGACCCATAAATCCCTGTCGGAAGTGTGAGGCTGAATCTTCCTTACATAAGATCGGAGATGCATCTTGGGACATGATACTCCATCATATTTAGCAAACACTGGAACCTTGAACTACTGCGAGATGACAACCCTAGAAACCAAGCCCAGCTCCTCAAAATCTAGCCCATGTACTTTCTGGATTTCTATTGCATTCAGACGATCCTCCAGCTTTTTGTATTTATTATCAACAGGAGGATACTACTCCTCATCATAATCAAATTCATCATCAGATTCCTCTGGGATAAGTTCTTCCTCTCTCATCTCCCCTTCCTGATTGTCTCCTTCTATTGATGAAGTTGCTAGTTCTGACGCTTGCCACACTGGTCCTCTGATCCTTCTTCCCACATTCACTAACCCAGTTGACTTCTTTGGCTTCTTCTTTTTGTCCTTCAGTATGAGAGCCTTCAGATCTTCTTTCCATTTAGCTAGATCCACGATCATTTGCTGGAACTAGGTGTTTTGTGCCTGGAGATCTTTGATGTTTTGTTCAAAAGACATTTCCTTACTTGCTGAAATAAACAGCGAAGAAGATGAGCAACCTGCTTTGAAACCTGGTTATGCAATGATATGTATGATATATGTATGAAATGATTTCAAGGATTTCTAAGACTTAAATTTTCTTAAACAGAAAGAGAACAAACGTTAATTGCATTAAGAAGTTTTAACGATCACAACGATTCCTTTTGGGCTTACAAAGGAAGTAACAAAGCAAAAATAAACTCTCTAAAGAAAGATTCAAGCTTCCCACAGGCGCATCCTCTTTGGTGAAATGTAAGCATTTATACTCTTCTCTTTGTGAAGTAACCTGGTGAGCTCTAAAACCTTCTTCTCACTGGCGTAGAATTGGGTTTTAAAGGTATACCATTCTTCTTTGAGTTGGATCCAGGATTTCTGTAGCTCCTCGAAATCAGTTGGCATGTCAGGATGAAGAACAATGTAAGGAGTTTCTTCCTTAGCAATTGGCTCCATAATCACAGGTAAGACGGCGGGGTAAGGCATCATAAGACATTGAGCACGGGCTCGCACCCATCGGAGGTAAGGCTCAAGAGGGATGGAATTCTTGTGCCCCGATGTCTTGCTATCTACTTTGTTTACCATGCCCCAAGCTCGAATGAACCTCTTACGATAACTCTGAGGGTCATTCTCATAGTCAAAGATGATTCCTTGGACGAGTTCATCATGAGGACCATCCCTTCTAGCATAACCAAACTGTCATAACGCCAAACAGGGATTATAAGTGATTTCTCCCCTAATGCCTAAGAGAGGGACACTAGGGAATTAGCCACAGCGATCAATAATGGTAACATTCTCCAAGGATCGAGAACACCAATGAATATCTGAATGTGTGAGGGACATCAACTTATGAGACCATCTCATACCCTACTCATTCTTCAAAATAGACCGAGGTAGGTGCGAAATAAACCACCTACCCAACAGAGGAGTGCAACACAGAAGGGTCCCTCTTCTCTTTAGAGTGCGAGTATATAGAGAGTGTAGAATATCTCCAAGTAAAGTAGGCACCAGATTATGAGACAGAAAAACCTTGACCGTATTCACATCTATGAGTTGGTCTGGGTTAGGAAATAGCACCATCCCATAGATGAGATGAGCCAACACTTCTTCAAAATCTTGTAAATCCATGGTGTCCCAAAAATGGTGAGCTTTCTCAAACAGAAACTTAGCTAGAAATCCCTTGATGCCTCTTCTAGTTTCCTAATTTGCCACTACATCTGCCCGTTGTAAAGACAGCGCTTGAGAAATCTCTTCAGGTTTTGGGTCTCTTTCCATATCGTTGAACAGTAACTGATTAAGGATAGGTACCCCTAATAACTGAGAAAACTCCTTCATAGTAGGCACTAACTGGTAATCAGGAAAAGTGAAGCAGTGATGTAGCGGGTCAAATAACTGAAAGAGCACTTTTATCATTTCTTCATCAGGGTTTGAGGTGACTAAGTTGAGAAGTCGAACATATCTTTCAGTGAATGGAGAGCTTTCAGGTACCCTTGATGCCAAGTCCTTGATTTGGGGAGGTACCCTTACGAGGTTGACTTGTATAGTATTCCTGCAAGTGGATTCCATGTCCTACAAGACAAGACAAAGATAAGCCCTAGAAAATCCTTGAAATGGTTAGTATGATATGCCATGTTATAATTTCATGATTATGCTAAGAAATTACAGATATAGCAAGCACAATAAAATCACAAAAAGACCTTAGGTTTAAGGCTTGCATGGGTTTTAAGGTAATACCCTCTTGAAGTTTGATTGGTTCAACCTGTCCTATAAATAGTAATCGGGTTCTAAGGGATCTCAATATCACTGATCCTCCCCACAAGTTTCGTTCTGATAGACAACTGAATTGCCACCAAACAAAACTCGGGGGTCGGATCTCAATGAGTGTAGTATCGAGTATCAACCGACTTTAGGGATACACCAAATACGGCTATCTCACTACGTCCTAATAGCCAAGTTGTTCAATTAAATGTTCTAAGGTCAGTTGATGCCTTATGACACCACGTAGCGGCCCCGTATTCTCCTTGATTACTCAAGGGCTACCGGTACCAACCAAAGTGTCACATCAACATAGATATCACTTCAACTGTGTCGGTATACTCTGCATAGTTTCCATGATCTATTGCTACTTACCAAAAAGGTGCCCCAGATTCGAGTGTAGGATCTATAATAACTCAAACAACACCCTTAAAAGTAAAGCAAACAAAGCATAAAAAGCAGTTTAAATAATGAAATAACTCTAAGGTAACCCCATTTTTTACTTTTCCCCAGTAGAGTCGCCAGTTCTATGATACGGTGGCAGAACCGATTGTTACATACTGGTTTTGCATTTTGTATTCGCAAATGTGCGGTAAGCAAGAGTCGCCGCCGTCTTTTCTTTTATCCAAATTAAGGAAAGGGTGAAAAGAACAGAAAAAGACCTTTTTGAGAGTTTTCTGAGTAAGGGTGGTAGATTATGGAAAGGGAAGGTGCTAGCACCCTTTCCATCTGTGGTTTTCCACAGGCTCTTAGAGGTTTGCTCATTTTGAAATACCTTTGTGCTTTGTGTGTTTGAAAATGTTTTGAAAATGCCTTAATACGGCGAACTTTGTAATGTTTTTCGGGATAGTGGAGAAAGTATACAAAGTGTTTTGAAATTGTTTTTGAAAATTAGTTTTTTGTGTAAGTGCAAAATGTTTGAGCAAACTTCTAACAGCTATCTACTTTTATACTCGAAAAGGGTCATTCTTTTCCTCTTTTCCTCTAGACAGTGCTATCCTACTATTAGTGATTAGGTAGCCATATCATTGGATGTTTGAGGGATAATCGAAGGGACGTTTTACAGTTACAAAGACAACTTGTGGTGACACTTTAGCAATTTTCTTTTAGGGACTAGAACATTTACCGAAAGGCAACTGTAGGGTCATCGAGGGACTATGATCTTTTTTTATTTATGGATCTTTGCTAAAGTGTTCCTGCCTCATGACTATTTTATTTCTTAAAGGCAACCAAAGTGGGATACCCTAGAGGTGCTTGTGTGCAATTGTGTCCAATCAGTTATTTATCTTTTTGTTAAGTTTGCTAGAGTTTGATTATTAATCTTATCATACACGCCTAATTACTAGCAGTTAATATATATTACAGAATATTAAAGTGCATGAATTTAAATCTACGCTATTACAATGCTTTGGGAAGGGATTTATATTGTACAAGAATGAGGGGGATAAAGCAGTAAATGTCCAAGTTTTAATCTATTACATCTAGTAGGAAGATACAATAATATGGAAAAATATGAAAATAAGTAAATGCGCAAAGTAGAAAAGATGTCTGAAAAATCATAAAAATCTTTTTGTTTTTATTTTAAGAAAATATAACCTATGTCTATTTAGCTTTAATTTCAAGAAAGAGGTTTAAATAATTAATCTATTTATTTACAAAATTAACTTCATTAGAAAACACACTAGCCTAATGTTATTTTTTGTGATTAAAGTCAATTTAAATAAAAGGATCAATAAAGAAATAACAAAAGAACAAAAATAAAATATAAAAAGGGCATCCTTCGATCCAAGGAGAAAGGAGAAGCTGCGATCCAGAGAGAGTCATGCCCTTTCGATTCATGAAGAATGTTGCCTTTCAATTCTGTGAAGGGGATGGGATTTTTGATCCATGAGAGATGTTGCCTTTTTCGATCCAAGGAGGGAGTTGTTCTTCGAATTGAACCTGCAAGGCAAATGCTGGCAAAAAATAAAGATGCAGGACCTGGGTATCGAACCTAGGTCCTTCTCCCTAATTCGAATCTTCTGTCCTCAGGCCTAAGCTTATTTTAACTTGAAACGGGCTATGCCATGAGTTTTGAAAGGCGGATTATGCCATGCCTTTTGATGGCGTGATTTTATTCCTGCATGTTATCTTGCGTATGATATGCTCATATAAACACAAATGCTATTAGAAACTCATATATACCAATAATATGAATTTAAAAGGCTTAGAAATACATTTTCAATTTGGGTAAATCCTTACCAACTAGAGATGCTTCGATTTATGAATCTGGGCGTGGCTTGGCTTGGAACAGATTCTTTGGAATCTTAGGAACACAAATATAGCCTTCGTCTAGATTGAGGGTGTCTGCAAAGAAAACTAGTTAGAATTTTGATCCTTTCTATGGTGGTGTGAGTATTCTCTTTTTCTAGGCAATTTGTCCGTGTCTGATGCAACACTTGTGATATCTTTATATAGAGGGGTTAGAGGGGACAAGAAGTCAAAGGTTTAAAGAGCCTTGATTATGTGTTTGAAAGACATGAATGATAATTTGTAACGTTGGCCAAAAACATGGGATCTTGTCCTTTTTTGAATTTGAATGAACCTGGACATTTGACTTTCGAATGCTCTCCTTCAAATGGCTCTGATTGCCTCCTTTGAATGGCTCTGATTTCCTCCTTGGAATGGCTCTGATTCAGCTCTTTCGAATGGCTCTAATGGCCTCCTTTGAATGGACTTTTTTAGTGTCTTTCGAATAGTCTTTTGTTGCCTCCTTCAAGTGGGCCACCAATGTGTGTCCTTCGAATGGGCCTTTGGAATACTCTTTCGAAGGGCTCATATTGGGTGTCATAGTGCAAAAACTGTGTTGAGGGGTCTTGGCCCTATGCATTGAAAGCAAACACGGAGGAATTCTTTGCCTTATGCATTGAAGGTAATTATAGAAGAAACCTTTGCCCTTGTGAATCCAAGACAAGTTTGAGGAAGCCTCTGCCTTGTGGATCGAAGCCAAGCCTGAAGTAGCTAATGCACAGTCGAAGCCTTGTGAATCAAGCTTGGTCAAAGGGGGTCCAGTGCCTGATCAAAGGGTTTTAGATGCCCAATCGAATCTCCTTGTCCAGATGTCAATCGAAAGACATCATGTTCAGATGCCAATCGAAGGACCTTGTTAAAATGTCAACCGATAGACCTTGTCCCAAGGCCAATCGAAGACTCCTGTCCATATGCCAATCGAAAGCACCTTGCCCCAATGTCAATCGAAGACTCCTTCTTTATCTTTAAAATCTTTATTTTTATTTAATCAAGTGTTTGTGACCACCCATGTAAGAGAAAACCTTGGAAAACATGAGAGGGAAAATTTTGGGGTACAACAGGGTTCCTAGCCAAGTTTCTATTGGAGAAGGCTCGTTCATTCTGGGAAGATATGGATCTTCAGGCCTTTGAAGATATCTTGGCCCTTCTAATCTAGGGTTTGGTTCTATTTCCCAATTCGGACCAATTCATAGATGTGAATGCCATCAAAATCTTTATCTCTCGTAATCTTATACCTACTCTGCTCGTAGACATCTTACATTGTTTCTATACTCGCACTATGAAAAAAGAGGTACTCTCTTGTGTTTCATTCCACTACTCACCAAGTGTTTTACTTTGCATCTACCTCGATCAGTATTGAAGAACGAGCAAGTATTGGCATGGTCTCAAAGGATGATGTCCCTTACACACTCTGACATTTATTGGTGTTTTCGATCCTTGGAAGATACTTCTATCATTGACCACTATGGGGAATTACCTAATGTCCCTCTTCTTGGCATTATGGGAGGTATCATTTACAACCCTTGCTTAGCTTTACGATAGTTTAGGTATGCCCGGAGAGATGGTCCTCATGATATGCTAATCCAAGGTATGGTGTTCGACTACGAGAGTGACGATCAAGGCTACTGTCAGAGGTTTGTACGAGCTTGGAGGACAGTGAACAAGGTAGATAGTAAGACAATGGGACACAAAAAATTTATCCCCCTTGAGCCTTATCTTAGGTGGGTGCAAGCTCGTGCTCAGAGTCTCGTAATGTGTTACCCCTCCATCCTCCCCGTTATCATGGAGCTTGTTGCTGAAGGAGATGTACCGTATATTGTCCTTCACCCCAACATGCCTACCTCTCTTGAAGACTTGCAAAATGGTTGGATTCAGCTAAAGGAAGAACGAGACATCTTCGAAGCCCAATTCTATGCCAGTGAGAAGAAGGTTCTGGAACTCACCAAGCAGCTTCTTGAAGAACGGAGTCTAAACGCCTACATCGCACCAAAGAGGATGCGTTCAACCTTTTTGTCTTAGGAGTTTTATTTCTGTATTTTATTTCTTCCATTTTAAGCCCCAAGAGGCATGATGTATGCAAACTTGGATTTATTAATATAACGTGTGTTTCCTTTTTGTCTAAACAAATTTAAATCTCTAATTTCCTTAAAATCATTTGCATATGCATTTTCATTCATCATAACACAAACATGTTTATCACAACAGGTCTCCTTATCTTTCTACTGTTTATTTCAGTGAGATGGATATTGAACAGACAGTAAAGGATCTCTAAGCGCAGAACGCTCAATTCCAACAAATTTTCTTGGCTCTGGCAAAAGGACAAGAGGATTTGAAAAATTTGTTGATCAAAGAGAAGAAGAAGAAAGCAAAGAAACCGGTCGGTGTTTTGAATCTAGGAAGAAGGTTCAAAGGACCAGCTAGATGAACTCTAGATTTTGCAACCTCTTCGGGTGAAGGAAACAATCAAGAAGGGAAGAACATGGAAGGAAATGACCACCCGGAATCTGAAGAAGAGGAAGAAGTGGACTACTCTAAAGAGCAGTATCCCCCAGCTGATGATAAATACAAGCAGCTGGAGGATAGCCTCAATGCTATGGAGATCCAGAGAGTACCCGGATTAGACTTTGAAGAGCTAGGACTTATCTCAGGGGTTGTCATCCCACGGAAATTCAGGTCCCCACTTTCGCTAAATATGATGGTGTCTCTTGTCCAAAGCTGCATTTAAGGTCATACGTCAGGAAAATTCAACCCTATACTGCCGATAGGAACCTATGGGTGCATTTCTTCCAAGAAAGCTTGTCAGTGACACTGTAACACCCTCTAAAAACCCCGAATAAATTTTCGCGAATAATTAAAATTGTAATTTCAGAGTACATGTATAATCGAGGATGCTACAATTCTCTTTTAATAACACAAATTCCTGTCATGCATAATCTTAGTAGTAACTCGTACATGTTTACACAGCGGAATAATTTATTTAATAAAACCAAAGTTATAATATTTTCAATCATCAGGGATTAACACCTGGAATATATCAACATCATATTATAACCAAATACTAAGGAAATAAACGAGTCTGACTAAAGCAGCTCGACAAACAAACGATCCCGGAGTTACAACTATCAGAGCATGACCCGGACAATACTAAAACGAAAATAAACTAGAACGACAAGCCTTCGCCAAGCACCTGAACGAAGCTCCTCAATCTGAAATATTCAACAGTAAGGGTGAGCATCTCAATTATACATTTGATTATACGTTCATAACAATCAATTCAGGAAACCATAAACATCACCCAACAATTAGCATATTTCATAGTTTACAAAAATCCTTACAATTCATATACCCATAACATATTGCTTTTCATATTTGCAATTAACATCAAACATCGTCAACCATTTAGCAACCATACGTGCATACAAACAATCAAATACAACATTGGAAAAATCATCCATTCATGTTATATTCAAGGTAATGCAACACACCCATGCATGTGGTACCACTTTACCGCCCCATTAAATCTCGGGTCACGGATAACTCACCGTTCCATTATATCGCGGACACGGCTACCACCTCAACGTTCCATTAAATCGCGGACACGTATATTGGCCACTATGTTAATTCCACACAATGGGAATTAACAAATGCAACATGATATGTAAGTATGTAACACTCAGCATACTATGAACATCAATCAACATATCATGCACATTAACAACATCAATCATAACAGGATATGGATAGCATGTAATCACTCAGCATACTATTTAAACATCACTCATATCAAGTCATATCATAATTCATGCTCGATAACATTATCCAAAAGCACGACAATAAAATCCACAATAACGCACAAAAAACAAAATTCAGAAAAATCAACACAGCAGAGCAACACGGGTGCCCGTGTTGTGCAACACGGCCCGTGTCGCTGAGCGCGTCCAGAAAACACACATTTTCTTTTTCTCATTACAGGGGACCTAACACGGGTACCCGTGTTGTGCAACCAGAAGCACACTATCTCACCAACACAGAAGAGCAACACGGGTGCCCGTGTTGTGCAACACGGCCCGTGTTGCTGAGCGCGTACATGATTTTCCTGAACCTGCAGCAACTCAGAACAGCAGCCAAACGCGGGAAAATGCCGGCTAAACGCGTATTTCGGTACCTAACGACATCGATTTTCACAACTCAAAACAACACATCCATTTCATAATTACCAACAATTATTATAGTAACCTTAACAGTGATTACTCGTCCTTTTTTAGGGAATTTCTGACAACATTAAGGTTATCCCTAAACCTCTAAAGTAAATTCACGATCATGCAGTTATACCCCCAATCCACCATTTGGAACCTAAAATTCCTAATCGATTCATAACAATTGGGAACCTAACCCTTTTCTAACAAGGTTCAATCCTAAGGGTATCGATTCCTAGTAACATCTAACAATTGGGGTTTTTCCCTACGATTACCCAAATCAACCGTACATAAACCCATAAACAAAGGTAAATCGAGTAATAGCCCCCCTTACCTTATCAATTAGCAGCTTTGAACTTTTTGAGCGATGTTCTTCGTTCTTCGTCCTTCGTTCTTCGTTCCTTCAGAGCTCTATTTCCCCAAATTCCCAACTTCTGTTTATCGTGAAAAATGAGAAAAGTAACTTGAGTTCCAAAACATAACTTTACTTCTTTTTCACCCCCACTCTTTACTAACAACATCCAAGCCCAATAACTTAAAACTCAGCATTTTATTATTTCTTTTATTTTCCTCCATATTTCCAAATAAATAATTCCTCTTTATTTTATTAATTCTAATAAAATAATTTCCCAAATTTAAATAAATCAAAATTGAAACTGGGGTGTTACAACTCTCCCCCACTAAAAGAGTTTTCGTCCTCGAAAACATACCTTAGACGAACAGTTCCGGATAAGCCTCTTTCATCTGGCTCTCCAGCTCCCAAGTGATATTTCCATCTGCTGGACCTCCCCAAGCGACCTTCACTAATGCTATCTCTTTACCTCTTAACTGTTTCACTTCCCGATCTTCTATCCTCATAGGCAATGTTTCTACTGTCAGGTTATCTCTCACCTGTACATCATCTATTTGGATTACATGAGATGGGTCTGGAATGTATCTCCTCAACTGAGAAACATGAAAAACATCGTGCAAATTCGCAAGTCTCGGAGGTAAAGCAATACGATAAGCAACTTCCCCAACTCTTTCTGTAATCTGAAACGGACCAATAAAACGCGGAGTCAATTTCTTAGATTTCAACGCTCGACCAATACCCGTCATCGGAGTAACTCTCATAAACACATGATCTCCAGCACTGAATTCTAAATTCTTTCTCCTCTTATCATGATAACTTTTCTGACGACTCTGAGAAGCTCTCATCTTCTCTTGAATCAATTTGATCTTTTCAGTAGTCTGCTGAACAATCTCTGGCCCAACTACCGAACTCTCTCCAGATTCATACCAACACAAAGGTGTTCTACACCGTCTACCATACAATGCCTCAAACGGAGCCATACCAATACTCGAATGGTAACTATTGTTATAAGTAAATTCAATCAATGGCAAATAGCTATCCCAAGCTCCACCCTGCTCTAAAACACAAGCACGCAATAAATCTTCTAACGATTGAATCGTCCTCTCCGTCTGTCCATCAGTCTGAGGATGGTAAGCTGAACTCAACCTCAATTTAGTTCCCAAAGCCTTCTGTAATCCTTCCCAAAATTTCGAAGTGAACCTCGGATCTCTATCCGACACAATACTAGAAGGAACTCCATGTAAACTCACTATTTTCTCAATATATAACTGTGCCAATCTCTCCATTGAGTAATCCATTCGCACCGGTATAAAATGAGCAGACTTAGTCAATCTATCCACAACGACCCATATCGCTTCACAATTCGTAGGAGTCCTCGGCAACCCAGATACAAAATCCATCGAAATGCTATCCCACTTCCATTCTGGAATAAACATTGGTTGCATAAATCCAGACGGCTTCTGATGCTCAATCTTCGATTTCTGACAGATTAAACATGCATACACAAATTCAGCTATTTCCTTTTTCATTCCCGGCCACCAAAACAATTTCTTCAAATCATGATACATTTTCGTGGCACCCGGATGAATACTCATCCCACTGCGATGTCCTTCCTCTAATATACTCTGCTTGATTTCTGCGACATCAGGAACACAAACTCTATCGCCAAATCTCATAACATCATTTCCATCAATTCTAAACTCACCACCTTGATCTTGGTTGATCAATGTCAATTTATCAACTAAATTAACATCAGATTTCTGTCCGATCCTGATCTCTTCTAGAATACCACTAGTAAGTTTCAACATACCCAAACGAACACACTTCGGAGTACTTTCACAAATTAAACTCAAATCTCGGAATTGTTCAATTAAATCCAATTCACGAACCATCATCATAGACATATGCAAGGATTTCCTGCTCAAAGCATCCGCAACCACATTTGCCTTACCAGGATGGTAATTCAAACCAAAATCATAATCTTTGAGAAATTCCAACCACCTTCTTTGCCTCATATTGAGCTCTTTCTGATTGAAAAGATACTTCAAACTCTTATGATCACTATACACTTCAAATCTCGAACCATACAGATAATGTCTCCACAATTTCAAGACAAACACAACTGCTGCCAACTCTAAGTCATGAGTAGGATAGTTCCTTTCATGAACCTTCAAATGTCTCGAAGCATACGCAACTACCTGTTGATTCTGCATTAAAACACCACCTAAACCCAACAGAGATGCATCACAATAGACCACAAAAGATTCCACCGGATTCGGCAAAATCAGAATAGGAGCACTAGTCAATCTCCGCTTCAATTCTTGGAAACCTTTCTCACAATCAGAATCCCAAATAAACGCTTGTCCTTTACGAGTCAATTTCGTCAACGGCAATGCTAACTTTGAGAATCCTTCGATAAACTTTCTGTAATAACCTGCAAGACCAAGAAAACTTCTGATTTCAGAAACAGTCTTCGGCGCTTCCCACTGAGATACCGCTTCTACTTTTGTAGGATCCACTGCAATACCATTCTTAGAAATCACATGTCCAAGAAAACTAACTTCATTCAGCCAGAACTCACATTTGGACAACTTTGCATACAACTTCCTATCTTTCAACAACTCTAACACAATTCTGAGATGTTCCGCATGCTCTCCGTCGTTCTTGGAATAAATCAGAATGTCATCAATAAAAACCACAACAAATTTATCCAGATACGGATGAAAAATCCTATTCATATATTCCATGAAAACACCAGGTGCATTAGTAACTCCGAACGGCATAACAGAATATTCATAATGCCCATACCTCGTTCGAAAAGCAGTCTTTTGAATGTCTTCCGCCTTCACACGAATCTGATGATATCCAGATCTCAAGTCAATCTGACTGAATACACTGGCTCCGATTAGCTGATCCATTAAATCATCAATCCTCGGTAACGGGTACCGATTCTTAATGGTTACCTTGTTCAATTGCCTGTAATCAACACACAGTCTCATAGAACCTTCTTTCTTCTTAACCAACAATACCGGAGCACCCCAAGGCGAAACACTTGGACGAATAAACTTCTTCTCCAGTAAATCTTCCAACTGACTCTTCAATTCAGCCAATTCAGACGCAGACATACGATATGGCGCCATCGACACCGGTCTCGTACCAGGAATCAAATCTATAGAAAATTCCACTTCTCTCTCTGGAGGTAACTCACCAACATCATCCGGAAAGACTTCTGGAAAATCACACACCACTGGCAATTCACCACTCCTGACCTTTCCTGTTGCATCTAACGAAGCAAGTAACATAAACACATTAGCACCGTCTTCCATTGCTTCTTGTACCTGCCTAGCAGTCATAGTCAAATTCTCGACACCAACTGCTTCTGGAAAAATCACCGTCTTAGCAAAGCAGTTCAGATGAACCCGGTTGAATTCCAACCAGTTCATCCCAAGGATAATATCAATTTGTTCAAGCGGTAGGCACACTAAATCCATACCGAAACCTCTACCAAAAATCTCAATAGGACAATTCCTACATACAAGTGAAGTTGTCACTGAACCCGATGCAGGAGTATCAACAACCATGCTACCTCGCATACCAGATATGTCCAGTTTCAACCTCTCAGCACAATCCAAAGAAATGAAAGAATGAGTTGCACCAGTATCAATAATTGCAACTAAAGGTGTGCCATGAATAAAACACGTACCTTTAATCAATCGATCCTCTGGAGTAGTCTCAGATCCAGACAAAGCGAACACTTTTCCACCTGACTGATCCTTCCTGGGCTTAGGACACTGCGGACGAATGTGACCTTCTTCGCCACAATTGTAACAAGTAACAGACTTCCCTTTGCAATCAATAGACAAATGACCAGCCTTTCCACATTTATAGCACTTCTTCTCATCGCTCTTGCAATCTCGAATATGATGACCAAACTCACCACACCTGTAGCATCTGATAGGAGCCTTAGAATCTCCCCCACTAGGCCTTTTCCATCCACTTGATTTCTGGATATCTCTACCATATGGCTTGCCACGGTCCATATGTTGCTTTCCTCTTTTATCAACAGCCCCACGAGAGTGAGACGACCTATTCTTGGTAATATCTTCTTCCAAGATTCTGCTACAATCCACCAGATCAGAAAATCTACGAATACGCTGGTACCTGATTCCCTGCTTAATCTCATCTCGGAGACCATTCTCAAATTTGATACACTTAGAGAATTCTCCAGCCTCATCATTGTTGTAGTGTGCATAATACTTTGCCAGCTCAGTGAACTTAGTAGCATATTCACTAACAGTCAGATTGCCCTGCTTAAGCTCCAAAAATTCAATTTCCTTTCTTCCCCGAACATCTTCAGGAAAGTACCTCCTCAGAAAAGCCCTTCTGAAGTTAGCCCAAGTCAGTGCCTCTCCATCTTGAACCATTTCAGTCCTTGTTGCAACCCACCAGTCGTCGGCTTCTTCTGCCAACATATGCGTACCATATCTGACTTTCAGATCTTCAGCACAATCAATCACACGGAAAATCCTTTCGATTTCCTTCAGCCACTTCTGAGCACCTTCAGGGTCATGTGTACCTTTGAACAACGGAGGATTGTTCCTTTGGAAATTTTCCAATTGCCTATCAGCACCAATCACGCCTCCAGTTGGGTTTCCAGCAAGTACACCAGCTAACATCCCCAAAGCCTCAGCTAGTGCAGCATCATTTCGTCCGTTACCTCCTCCAGCCATATTCCTGAGAATTAAAACATACTCTTCATTAGAATACAGTATCGACAGTGTTACCTTACACTAATCGTATACAAAAGGGATGACTGACTCAAGACTCTGGTCGCAACGACCGACTATGCTCTGATACCACTATTGTAACACCCTCTAAAAACCCCGAATAAATTTTCGCGAATAATTAAAATTGTAATTTCAGAGTACATGTATAATCGAGGATGCTACAATTCTCTTTTAATAACACAAATTCCTGTCATGCATAATCTTAGTAGTAACTCGTACATGTTTACACAGCGGAATAATTTATTTAATAAAACCAAAGTTATAATATTTTCAATCATCAGGGATTAACACCTGGAATATATCAACATCATATTATAACCAAATACTAAGGAAATAAACGAGTCTGACTAAAGCAGCTCGACAAACAAACGTTCCCGGAGTTACAACTATCAGAGCATGACCCGGACAATACTAAAACGAAAATAAACTAGAACGACAAGCCTTCGCCAAGCACCTGAACGAAGCTCCTCAATCTGAAATATTCAACAGTAAGGGTGAGCATCTCAATTATACATTTGATTATACGTTCATAACAATCAATTCAGGAAACCATAAACATCACCCAACAATTAGCATATTTCATAGTTTACAAAAATCCTTACAATTCATATACCCATAACATATTGCTTTTCATATTTGCAATTAACATCAAACATCGTCAACCATTTAGCAACCATACGTGCATACAAACAATCAAATACAACATTGGAAAAATCATCCATTCATGTTATATTCAAGGTAATGCAACACACCCATGCATGTGGTACCACTTTACCGCCCCATTAAATCTCGGGTCACGGATAACTCACCGTTCCATTATATCGCGGACACGGCTACCACCTCAACGTTCCATTAAATCGCGGACACGTATATTGGCCACTATGTTAATTCCACACAATGGGAATTAACAAATGCAACATGATATGTAAGTATGTAACACTCAGCATACTATGAACATCAATCAACATATCATGCACATTAACAACATCAATCATAACAGGATATGGATAGCATGTAATCACTCAGCATACTATTTAAACATCACTCATATCAAGTCATATCATAATTCATGCTCGATAACATTATCCAAAAGCACGACAATAAAATCCACAATAACGCACAAAAAACAAAATTCAGAAAAATCAACACAGCAGAGCAACACGGGTGCCCGTGTTGTGCAACACGGCCCGTGTCGCTGAGCGCGTCCAGAAAACACACATTTTCTTTTTCTCATTACAGGGGACCTAACACGGGTACCCGTGTTGTGCAACACGGCCCGTGTTGTGCAACCAGAAGCACACTATCTCACCAACACAGAAGAGCAACACGGGTGCCCGTGTTGTGCAACACGGCCCGTGTTGCTGAGCGCGTACAGGATTTTCCTGAACCTGCAGCAGCTCAGAACAGCAGCCAAACGCGGGAAAATGCCGGCTAAACGCGTATTTCGGTACCTAACGACATCGATTTTCACAACTCAAAACAACACATCCATTTCATAATTACCAACAATTATTATAGTAACCTTAACAGTGATTACTCGTCCTTTTTTAGGGAATTTCTGACAACATTAAGGTTATCCCTAAACCTCTAAGGTAAATTCACGATCATGCAGTTATACCCCCAATCCACCATTTGGAACCTAAAATTCCTAATCGATTCATAACAATTGGGAACCTAACCCTTTTCTAACAAGGTTCAATCCTAAGGGTATCGATTCCTAGTAACATCTAACAATTGGGGTTTTTCCCTACGATTACCCAAATCAACCGTACATAAACCCATAAACAAAGGTAAATCGAGTAATAGCCCCCCTTACCTTATCAATTAGCAGCTTTGAACTTTTTGAGCGATGTTCTTCGTTCTTCGTCCTTCGTTCTTCGTTCCTTCAGAGCTCTATTTCCCCAAATTCCCAACTTCTGTTTATCGTGAAAAATGAGAAAAGTAACTTGAGTTCCAAAACATAACTTTACTTCTTTTTCACCCCCACTCTTTACTAACAACATCCAAGCCCAATAACTTAAAACTCAGCATTTTATTATTTCTTTTATTTTCCTCCATATTTCCAAATAAATAATTCCTCTTTATTTTATTAATTCTAATAAAATAATTTCCCAAATTTAAATAAATCAAAATTGAAACTGGGGTGTTACAGACACTGTTGGACTGGTTCTATCAGTTGGAAGGGACCAATATTCATAATTGGAAAGATTTGGCTGCCTCTTTTTACAAGAAATACCATTATAATGTTGACTTAGCTTTAACTCGAACACAATTGCAAGGCATGTCTATGGGTGCTGGTGAAGGTTTCAAAACCTATGCTCAAAAATGGTGGGATCTCGAGGGAAGAGTCCAACCCCCTCTATCTGACAGAGAATTGGTGGATATGTTCTTAGGCACGTTATCTGGTCCATTCTTCAAACACCTGATCGGAAGCTCCTCGGCTGGATTTACTGAACTAATCATGACTGATGAACGGGTAGAAGCCGGTATAAAAAGTGGCAAAATTCAAAGAGATGTATCCTCTAGCATGATGAAGAAACCCTTTACTGGAAAGAAGGAGGTTAGTGTTGCATATGACCATAGAAATCAAAACAAAATTGAACGTCGCCCGACGGTAGGGGCTGTTATAATTTCCAATCCTACATCAAATCAGCAGCGAAACTATCAACATAGGGCAGAGGCGCCCATGAGACGATTCACCCGAATCAACATGACTTTGTCCCAAGTTTTGCCACATCTTTTGAAGTCCAATCTGGTGACCCTAAAGGAAGCTCCCAAGAACCCCAATACCACTTCTCCTCTCTACAACCCGAATGCTTGATGTGCCTATCATTCTAAAAGCCCAGGGCATGATACAAATGATTGTTGGACCTTGAAGAATAAGTTACAAGACTTTATGGAGGCGAAAGAGATTGAGTTTGATCCCCCAGAAACACCTAATGTGATAACAACGCCAATGCCCAAACACGGTCAGGGTGTCAACTTTGTTGATGATGATTGTTTTGTTTCCTCCATGGATGATTTAACTACTCCTCTTTTGGCTATTAAACATAATCTATTGCGAGCCGGTCTGTTTCTGGGCTGTGATGAAAGTTGTCAATTATGTATGTCTCTACCAAATGGCTGTTTGCTACTAAAGATGGGCGTCCAGCGCCTGTTGGCTAACAAAGAAATCCTGTTTGAAAAAGTTCCTCTTATCATAAATTCTTGTGAAGATGTTTCAATAATCACCATCTCCGACAATCCTCCCAGGGTCTCCACCAAAAGACCCGTCAGGATTACATCTGTTCCAAAGTCTGCTCCCCTAATCATCACCATGTCGGGGCCAACCCCATATTCTTCGGATAAAGCAGTTCCCTAGAACTATGGGGTTGGCGTCTATTATCATGGCATCAGGAAAAATCTATTTACTATCAAAGACAAAGTTGTGAAAAACACTAATCCTAACATCGTCAATATCGTTGGGACCAGTAAGATAATAAGAAGTGGAAGAGTCTTCTCACTCGAGATCTCTCCAAAGACCATTTCTACTCCTGTAATTGTTCCCGCTACCGCTCCTACCAGTATTCCCAGTGATACTCCTGTTGATAATCCTACTGTTATCCCTGATGCCAAGACAAGGGGCAAGGAGGTATTATTTGAGCCTGTCCATAAGAAAGCACATCCAGAGGTCATTCTTGAAGCTTCTAGCAAAGAAATAAAAGAGATACTAAAGATAATCAAGAAATGTGACTACAACATCGTGGAACAGTTGGGGCAAACCCCCTCAAAAATATCAATGTTGGCCTTACTTTTGTGTTTGGAGGCTCATGCCAAGGCCTTCATAAATTTTTTAAAGACCGCCCACGTTCCCCAAGAGACTTCCATTGATCAATTTGAGAATTGTGTGACCAGTCTAACTGCTGATAACTGATTGGGCTTTTCTGATGCCGACTTAACTCCCAAAGGAAGGAAACACAATGATGCCTTGCATGTTTCTATTGAGTGCAGGGGCACCACATTAGCTCACGTATTGGTAGATATGGGCTCATCGCTGAATGTCTTGCCCAAAAATGCTCTTGACCGGCTAGATCGCGAGGGACTTACTTTAAAACCTAACAACATTGTAGTGAGGGTCTTTGATGATTCTAAGAGGACAGTGCACGGAGAAGTTGACATCCCTATAAAAGTTGGAACTCAGACTTTTGATTCAACTTTCTATGTGATGGATATTCACCCTTCCTATTAAGTCTATTGGGCGGACCCTGGATTCATGGCACGGGAGCCATCACTTCTACCCTACATCAGATGTTGAAGTACCCGATCAAGGAAAAGATCATCACTGTCATGGGGAGGAGGAATACATGGTTAGCCACCTGAACTCTTTCAGGTACATGGAAATGGATGGTGAGTTCATTGAGACTCCATGTCATAACTTTGAGGAGGTCCCACAAACAGTTGTGGCAGTCAAGACTACTACCAAGACTCCAAAGGTTACTAGACCACCATTGAAAATGGCCTCTCTGAAGGATGCTAGAGCATTAGTTAAAGGGGGTGGATGCACTATTTGGGGTCAACTTCCAGATATTCCCTACAAGTATAACAAATTTGGTTTGGGTTTTACTTCGGAGGCCCAAAGAACTATTCGTCGAGCTCGCGCTGGAGGACCACCTTTACGTATCAGTAATCAGGGAATCAACATAATGAAAGACAATGATGGTAGTTATGACATGGACAAGTGGATTTATCCAACCATTAGCAGAGGACTCAACAATTGGGAAGCCAAAGAATTTATCCCTATTACTTTTATTCAAGAGTAATTATCTTTTAATTTTCTTGCCAGACTTGTAATAATTAAACAATTTAGACTTTAAAACCTTGTGTCTTACCCGAGGCACAATGGTACATTTGTGAGGGTTGTCACTTCATCTTCATATGTCATCAATAAATCATACACGTTTTTGTATGCAGAATTTTATGCTCTTTGTTTTTCTTTTTCTACTTTTTTGTTTTATCAAAGATATTTATGCTCTTACACACACTCACATATCGAAATGCAGATCCATATCCACTCAGGATCCCATGGGTAACGATTCTGCTTTGGCCTATTATGACTTTGAAAATATGATCTACCAAGCTGAAGATGAAGGTGAGGAAGATTGTGAGGTACCAGGGGAACTAGCCAGGTATTACAACAGGAAGAGAGGGCCATACAGCCCCACGAAGAGCCAGTGGAAATAATCAACTTAGGTACTAAAGAGGATAAGAAAGAAGTCAAGGTAGGTTCCAACCTGGAGCCTAGTGTCAAGAAACGCTTAACTCAGTTACTACATGGCTATATTGAGGTCTTTTCCTGGTCATACGAAGACATGCTAGGACTCGACACTGATATCGTGGTCCATCGTCTGTCGACAAAAGAAAATTACCCTCCGGTAAAATAGAAGGTCTATCGCATTGGCCAGAAATGTCAGAGAAAATCAAGACTGAAGTCATGAAGTAGTTCAACACCGGATTCTTAGTTGTCACCTCCTATCCACAATGGGTCGCCAATGTTGTTCTGGTGCCTGAAAAGGACGGTAAGGTACATATGTGTGTGGATTACAGAGACTTGAATAGGGCAAGCCCCAAGGATGACTTCTCACTTCCCCACATCGATATTTATGTTGACAACACCGCACAGCATAAAGTATTTTCCTTCATAGACGGTTTCTTCGGATACAACTAGATCAAAATGGCACCTGAGGACATGGAAAAAATGACCTTCGTCACACAGTGGGGCACGTTCTGTTACAAAGTTATGCCATCCGGGTTGAAGAATGTTGGGGAAACCTATCAGCCTGCCATGGTAGCTCTGTTTCACGACATGATCCATCACGAGATAGAGGTCTACATGGATGACATGATAGCCAAATCTCAAACTGAAGAGGAAAATCTTGACCATCTGCAGAAACTGTTCGATAGACTGAAGAAATACAAACTAAGGCTGAATCCGAATAAATGCACTTTTGGAGTGAGGTCCGGCAAGCTCTTAGGCTTCATTGTCAGCGGCAAAGGTATCGAAGTAGACCCTGCAAAGGTAAAAGCAATACAATAAATGCCTGCTCCTCGCACTGAGAAGGAAGTTAGGGGATTCTTAGGACGGATAAACTACATCTCCAGGTTCATTTCCCACCTAACCGCTACTTGTGAACCAATCTTCAAATTACTGAAGAAAGATCAAGTGGTAGAATGGAACGACGACTGTCAGGCTGCCTTCGATAGGATTAAAGAGTACCTTCAAGAGCCTCCTATTTTGATGCCGCCAGTTGAGGGAAGACCTCTGATCATGTATCTAACAGTCTTGGAAAATTCAATGGGGTGTGTGTTGGGGCAGCATGACGAGTCTGGCCGAAAAGAGCATGCAATATACTACCTGAGCAAAAAGTTTACCAACTGTGAGACCAGATATTCACTGCTCGAGAAAACTTGCTACGCTCTAGCATGGGCTGCTCGCCGGCTAAGAAAGTATATGCTAACCCACACTACTTTATTGATATCCAAGATGGATCCAATTAAGTACATATTCGAGAAGCCCGCCCTCTCGTGAAGAATAGCAAGATGGCAGATGGTCCTGACCGAATATGATATTCAGTACACTACCCAGAAATTAATAAAGGGAAGTGTGTTAGCCGATCACCTGGCTCATCAGGCTGTGGATGACTATAAATCCATGAATTTTGAATTTCTGGACGAAGACATCATGTTGGTAAACAATTGTGAAGAACTCAGACCATATGACGGACCTGAACAAAGATCTCGATGGACCATGGTTTTTGACGGAGCTTCCAACGCACTCGGCAACGGCATAGGCGTTGTGATCATATCCCCTGAAGGCTTCCATACTCCCTTCACCGCTAGACTGTGTTTCAACTGCACCAATAATATGGCGAAATATAAAGCGTGTATTATGGGTCTCAAAGCTGCCATAGATTTGGGAATCAGATCCTTAAGTGTATTTGGAGATTCAGCCTTAGTCATCAGTCAGATCAAAGGAGAATGTGACACGAATCATCCTAATCTCATCCCCTATAAAGAACATGTGTTGACATTAATCCCACATTTTTAGGAAATTACCTTTGAGCATTTTCCACGAGAGGAAAATCAACTAGCGGACGCGCTAGCCACTATGTCATCCATGTTTAAAATCAGGTGGGGTAATGAGGCTCCTCAGATCACCATTGAGCGGATGGACGAACCGGCTTACTGTTACGAGATTGATAGTAAAGAAGTAGTGGCCAAGCCTTGGTTCCATTAAATTAAGAGATATCTCGAGGCCCAAGAGTATCCGGAGGGAGCTTCAGTCAACGACAAGAAATTCCTGAGAAGATTATCTGCTAAGTTCTTCCTCAGTAACGGAGTTCTCTATAAGCGCAACCACGACTCTACTTTGCTTCGGTGTTTAGACAAGAGTGAGGAAGATAAGATCATGGTTGATTTACATGAAGGCACCTTTGGCACCCATTCTAGTGGGCACACAATGGCTAAAAATATCCTCCAGGAAGGATACTACTTGTCCACCATGGAAGAAAATTGTCATCAACATTCACGAACCTGCCACAAGTGTCAGATCTATGCTGACAAGGTACATGTGCCTCCAGGTCCTCTAAACGTCCTGACTGCTCCTTGGCCATTCATAATGTGGGGCATTGACATGATTGGAGAAATCAAACCTACAACTTCTAATGGACACCGCTTCATCTTGGTTGCTATTGATTACTTCGTGAAGTGGGTTGAGGCAACTTGATTCGCTTTTGTCACCAAGAAAGTTGTGGCCCGATTCATTAAACAGAATCTTATATGTCGGTACGATATTTCGGAAAGAATCATCACATATAATTGTACCAATCTCAACATTACTATGATCACTAAACTATGATCATTGCACTATGCGCATAATTCAAGATCCAGCATCATAACTCTTCTCCTTACTGACCGAAGATGAATGGCGTTGTAGAAGTTGCTAATAAAAACATTAAGAAGATCATACAAAAAATGACAGTGACCTACAAGGACTGGCATGAGATGTTGCACTTCACGGTTACAGTACCACAATGCGCACATCAACAGGGGCAACTCCTTTCTCTTTGGTATACGACATGGAAGATGTCCTACCAATTGAAGTCCAAATACCTTCTCTGAGAATCATAAAGGATACAGGGTTGAATGAAGATGAATGGATTCAAACTCGACTTGACCAGCTGAACTTGATTGATGAGAAGAGGCTTACGACTGTCTTCCATGGCCAGATGTACCAAAAACGTATGATTAAGGCTTTTAACAACAAGGTCAGACATCAGGTATATCGGGTTGATGACTTGGTAATCAAGCGTATCATACTGCCGCAAGGTGATCCCAGGGGAAAATGGACTCCTACATATGAAGGACAGTTTGTGATAAAAAAAACCTATTTTCTGGTGGGGCAATGATCTTAACCACTATGGACAGCGATGACCTTCCGCACCCTGTAAACTCGAACATAGTTAAAAAATACTACGCATGAAAAAAGACCCGCTAGGTCGACTGGCCTAGGAAAAAATTAGGGATAAATACAAAAATCTGTACACCGGGCAAGCTAAAAACTTGAAAGGGCGGCTTAGGCAAAAAAGAGTATCCCGGTGGACTGAAAACCCGAAAGGACGATTGTTGTACCCCAAAATTTACCCTCTTTATTTTGACCTTTTTGGCTTACATTTCATTATTACATACATGCATATCATTGGTTTTATGGTTATGGAATTAAGGTATATTTAGCAAGCTTCGTCAGGTTACAAGTGACGTTTATTTCGCCAATGGATGTTCTCAGAGTATTTTCCGTGCTGAAGATCGGTTCGCTGTTTCGCAACAATTCGGGGTTCAAAGATTCACAAGTCCAACCCGGAGCATCATATTCAGGTGTTCTTTCGCCAAGATATCCTTGATAACATATTCTCAAATTCAGGTTCAGCTCGAGAGCCAATTCTTTAAAGAAGGTTTCCGAATATGCGATTTTTCTCGAAGAAATATGGTGAAAAAGTGTGCTAAAAGTGCAGTTTTTACGCACTAAAAAATTCATAACTTGAAGATCGTGGCTTGTTTTGAACCTGTTCTGGTGGCTAAAATTCCGTCTTGACATCATCTACGTTTTCATCTCTCGCGGCTGGAACCCGATTTCGATCAGAAGGTCTTCAAAAATGCGGATTTATCAAGTATTTTCGTATAGAAAATTTGTGACAGAAGTTTATTTGCGTCATGTTCAGAAAATCATAACTTGGGAGATTTTCATCATATCGAGCTGGTTCCGGTGCCAGAATTTTACAAATTGAGTAGGCTACGTTTTCACAAGAGGTATCAAATTCAAACAGAATCCAAAAGGCCTTCGTTTTTTGCTCAGAGTGCGCATGACGCGCCAAAAATCCTGAATGCTGAATATTATTTCATCTGGGTCGAAACTTCGAAAATTCATAACTCAGTCAATTTTTATCGGATCGGGCCCATATTTTTACACAAGGTAACTGACTCAGAGATCTACAACTTTTCTTCCAAAATCGAGACCGGGTTCTGCTCCGAAAAATACTAGTTTTTTATTGAAGAACGTGTCAGAGTTGACACTGGATCCCAAAATAAGTTTGTCTGAGGCGAAACTTCAAAAATTCATAACTAATTCACCGTTTATCTGATTGATCCCATTTTCGGAAAGGAGTTTGTTCTAGGTGTCGGCTACATTTTGCTTTAACATTTCAACTTCAAAAATTGCACTTAAGTCCCTACGATTTAGCCTAGAACGTGTCAGACTCAAGTGAATAAAAATCTGCACTATTGCTTATGGTTATTGGAGGCCCAATTACACATTCAAAGCCCATATCTTTGCTCTAATTTCCATTATATAATCTCATTCTTTTCACACAAATAGGACACAACGAAAAAAACCTTAGCCACAACCTTGTCAAAATATCAAATCCTTTCAATAACCCTAGAAATCTTGGAATCCTTGTTACAAACCCCCATCTCACTACAAACAAGTCATCCTTGTTACAAACCCATATTTCACTACAAACAAGTCATCTCATTCTCCAGTAAGGGTAAGGCTGGTTTGATCTCCATGATCAAAAAGGTGTAGAAGGATTCATACATGCCATATCGATTTTAATATTACAAAATTTCATATATTTGCTTTCTTTGTATTTCATGATCTAGTAATTTATTTAATGTGTTCATGAGATTCAACGCTGCAGATTTAAACCATCTAATGGTCTCATACAGGTTTATTATAAAACGCTGAAGCAAAAACAGAACAACAACCAATGCATGGTTCATGGCAAGGCAGGCATCCTGAGGAGGCTAAGGGCGTGGGTTCAACACCCACCCCTATTGGTTTTGGTTTTGGTTTTCTTCTATTCTATTTATCCTTTTACCTATTTTCCTTCTTTCTGTTTAAAACCTTTTTCATAAAATCTAACATTTTTCACAAACCTTTGATTTTTCATAATAAACTCGAATAATTAATTTTAGGTTTTTTAATTTAATTTTAGGTTTTAAATTAATTTTTGGTTCAACATCCACCCCTGACATTTGCATTACTTTTATTTTCTAACCCTATTTTTCATTGATGCTTCTTCCTCTATCTATTTTTTGGCAAACTTAATCCTTTTTTGTTAATCATTAAACATAAGCTTTTTTTTACATCTTTTTTTATTATTAATTAAAATTAATTAGGTTTAGGTTTTTTTTAATTAACCTTTTTTCATTATTAATTAAAATTAATTAGGTTTTAGGTTTTTTTTAATTAATCTTTTTTTCAAAATTAACCTTTTTTATTATTAATTAAAATTAATTAGGTTTTAGGTATTTTAATTAACTTTTTTTTCAAAATTAACTTTTTTTATTATTAATTAAAATTAATTAGGTTTTAGGTATTTTAATTAATTTTTTTCAAAATTAACATTTTTTATTAATTAAAATTAATTAAGTTTATTAGGTATATTTAATTAATTATTATAAGTCATTTTTTTCTTAAAAAATCACCAAAACATTTTCTTTGCTATTTTCATCTTATTTTTATTTTCCTAGATAAAGTGTATAGGGCGCATTCAACTGTAATAGCGTAGCTTTATTTTTCCCGTATTTTTTTTATCATTATCATGTAATTGCTTCCGGGATGTAATAGTTTTAGGATTTCTTTTTTGCACTCTTCACTATTATGTAACTGCCCCAAAGCTCTGTAATAGCCTAGGTTTACATTTCCGCTCTTACCTTCAGCTACTATATTTTATGCAATGCTTAGATTAATAGAATTGTATGGAAAGATAAAAATGAATGATATGTAAAATCAAGCTTCTCAAATGCACTTTTGTTTTGATGAAGACAAACCATGAGGGACAAAGAAGGCAAAGATTATTGATCAAGCTAAAAGCATCTATGGATAAAGTCTCCAGTTCAAACATTTAGCTAATTTCAAGGTATAATGATAATACTTACTTTTGAACTTAAGACATAAATGCTCAATGGTGAAAGGAAATATTTTATATTGTCCAAATCCTTACTCATGTTTTTCTAAGCTAAAAAACATTTTTCACTTGAGTGCAATCGATTTTCATATTAGTGCAATCGATTGCATCCTTAAATTTTTCAAAACATTTGCTACTGTTTCTCAGTGCAATCGATTTGCATGTTTGTGCAATCGATTGCACTCAATCAATTTTTGCAACTGACTTCACATGCAATCAATTTACACTCTTGTGCAATCGATTGCACTCAAAACTTTTGAAATTATAGCTATTGAAACCCCGTGCAATCTATTCACACAAAAGGTGCAATCGAATGCATGTTGCACGATTTTGAAAAATAGTAGCTTTGCACATGCCTGTTCATAACACCATTTCATGGAAACCTTTCACTCAATCTTGGCAATTGTTCATGATTCATTTACAAAAATTTATGATGTTTCAAAAAGGTGCTATGAACATATAAATACTCATTTTCAAAATCATTTCAACACCTCTTCCAAATTATATTTTCTGAATTTTCAAATATCAAACTCAAGTTTTTCTTCACTTTCATACACAAGTTTTCTGCACACTTTCACATATTATTAATCAGAAAACTTTGAGCATTATATATCTTGAGCCATTGTATACTATTATCATTGGAAGAGAAGATCAATTCATTGATTAAATCACTCAAAGTGATCATTACTACTCAAACTCACTCAAATCAAATATTGAAAAATACTTACTTATTTTCCAGGATTGTTGGAAATAAGTTTAAGTGGTTTTATAAATCTTGTCTTTCCTGGATTGTTGGATACAAGTGAAGTCACTTTGAGAGGATTGTTCTCATTGTTGACATAGTGAAAATCCAAGAGGATTATTCTTGGTCTAAGAGGATTGTTCTTGGTTTTGGGTAGTTCTTGTTTAAGTTTGCCACAATAAGAAAATCTCTTTCATGTTGAAAGGGGACTGGAGTACTCTCGGGCTGTGAGGGGAACCAGGATATATCGCTTGTGTCTCTTTATTTTTCTGCACTTTACTCTTTCATAAACTCACCATAATCCAGAAAAATAATATCCATCATCACTAAAACCAAAATTTTTAAAGTACTTAATTCACCCTCCCCCCCCCCCCTCTTAGGCGCACTTCGTACTTTCACGGTAGAAAACCCTGATTGCAAGATAAACAATCAAACTGAATCATTTGCATACTCACACCTATAGGGTAACCTCACTTGTTGCCTTCGGAAAAACAATGGTCATGTCCCTCGAACGTAGGGATACCCTTAGCAAAGACCCTCGGTTAAAGTCATCATAAAGATCATAGTCCCTCAAACCTCGAGTTGCCTACGAGAAATGATCTTGTCCCTCGATGTTGCCTATGAATATATGATGACAGTCCCTTCAAATTGCTAAGTGTTGTACCCCAAAATTTGCCCACCCATTTTTACTCAAAACATACTCCTAGAGGTCCTCAATTGCTCAAGGTTGACTAAGGATTGACCAGACAAATCCTCCTCCTAAGACAATGAGCTTCAAACTAGGGTTTCACTCCTCATTAAGATGTTTGAGTTACAAGGGTCCTAAATGGTTTCCATTGCCCTAATATGTTCTCAAGATCATCCATTCCAAGTTTCATGCCTTGCACAAGAAGTTTGCTCAGTCAACTGCTCAAATGCCTGAAAATCAACTGTACTAGGTCAAAAGTCAATTGTGGCCCACATACAGTCAAACTTCAAGATTTTTGGTCAACATCAAAATTTTGAAGTAATATCCATCATTTGATCAAGGGTTGATCATGATTCCTCAAGGAATGCCCCAAATTCATCAAAACTCAAAAGTTGCTAAATTAGGGTTTCTATAGGAAAAGTCAACCAAACTTTGACCAGGCATAACTTTCTCATAATTTATTAGAAATTTATCATCAAAGGCTCATTTTGAATAGAATACAATTCCCTACAACTCATCTTCATCCCTCAAGTTCAAAAAATGCACTCATGAAAAGATATAAATTCAGACATTATAGGTCATTTCAAAAAGTCAACAAAAACACCTTTTGGGTCAAAGCTCCTTACATTAACATGGAAGATCCAATTGAGATGAAACCAAAGAGGTTGCTTAGGGTACGTCCTAAGATTTCTAAAAAGTCCAAGAACACCCTCTTAGGGTCAAAATTGAGAGAGATGTGCATTGTCAAAGTTGGCCATTTTTGGAAATTTGCCCAATGTCAACAATGCCCAAAATTGCATTTTTTTTCCACATGGGCTCATTTTTTCAAGATAGAATCTCAGTCCTAGCATGGTCCACGACCTATGGGATCCTCCATGCCTTTTTATTTTTATTTATTTAATTTATTTTTATTTTTATTCATTTAAAAATCAAATAAATTCAAATTAAATCAAATTAAATCAAAATAAATCAAATTAAGGGAATGAGATTTGTTTTGCATTGAATTATGGATCATGCAAGCTGTATAACATCAAGCAAATCGTGCTAAGCCAAAAACAAGGGGAAATCTTCAATTTTGGAAAGATTTGAATCAAAATTCAAGACCATCAATCTCTTGATTGTTTCCAAGTTTTATTGACCTAATTGGATTCACTACTTATACAAAAGCTTTGTGAACCCTAGAAAAAGAGAATTCACGCGCATCCTGCCTCCCAAGAGCAAGAACAAAGTTCAAATTTTTTGTGAAAAAGTGCAAATCGTATTCCCTTTTAAAGACTGTTTCAAGCCATTCTAAGGATCAAAACACATCCCTGGACACTCACTGGAGCGATTGCAAGCATTATCAAGGCCTGAAGCATCAAGAATCGCGCGCTAGCACCTCCACGGTTTGCTTTTTTTTCAAAACTCGATTACCATGATTCTTGTATCATAAACATGTTTTGATCATATATCCATGCTTGCTATCATATTTGCAATGTTTTTTATTGGTTTAATTGAAGTTTGAGCGCAGGAATAGCTTCTTGCCATGGCTAGGGTTCCGGAGCTCCAATTTGGGGAACCGTAGTTAGAGGAAAAATCAGGATAAATTGAGGACCTTTTCATGTTCAGGGGTTAATTTGCAATTGATCCATGGCTTTGGATGGAATTTATTCTGCTTGGATTGCATTTTTTATGTTTGCAGGTTTGTAGCTACGCACAAGAACCGTCACTATAGCCTATAGTGATGAGTTCGTCCGTAGGTAAAAGCTATCTCTAAAACAACAGACCCTGGGGAAGAAGATGAAGGCGTGTCAATACCTGAGTAGATAGTTTGAAATTTGCGCGTTTTCTTATAATACTGCCCCATTATCCATTATATTATTTGTTGTTGGTTTCTATTAACAAAAGACCAACTGGCCTAGTGGCAAGCAGGGAAGGTTTGTAACGCGCGTGTGTAGGAGGTCAGGGGTTCGATCCCTGCCTCCTACATAATATTTTTCCTAATGTTTAGTTGCAAATCTGGTGTTATCAGCCTAAACACGCCTACCATACACCTCAACATCTCAGCATTAGATTATCACATGGCCCAGATCTAACACACCACAGGCGTAGCACATGGTGAACCCTCCAAAGGCTAATGGCACGGGATCAGGCGCAGCCTTTGGCCAGTTATTCTGGGCCCTGAAAATTCAGCATACACCCCTAGATTTGTTTCCAACACCAGGGCCATTCTTTTCTTTTTTTTAATTTCTTATTTTTATTATTTGTTTTAATTATTTTTTTTCATAAAAAAAATCATTGTTTTTTTTAATTAAATCAAAAATCATAAAAACATAAAAAATATTAGAATTAGGTTTTTTATATAAAATATTTAATTGAATTAATTAATTAGATTAATTAGGATAATTTAAACTCCTTTTTTTCATAATTAAAATTAATTAGAAGTTAGGTTAATTTGCAAAAATTAAGTATTTTTTCTCAAAAATCCAAAAAACATATTTTTTTATTAAATTAAATTTGAATTTAATTTTAATTCCTCGTATTTAATTTCATCGCGCGCATTTATTTATTTATTTTTCCAATTAATGTAATTGCTCCGATTTTGTAATAGTTAATTAGGTTTATTATTATTTTCATTTACTGTTTTCCCCTGGTTTTTGATTATGTAATCCCTGTTAGAACATAGTTTGATTCTACAACCCTCAGTTAGAGTTTTGATGATAACAAAATACAAGATTAAATAAATTGTAAGATTTATGTTTAAGACATATATGCTACTTAAAATTATGTTGTGTATTTACAGAAACTCTGATGGAATCAGCATCAGAATATCAGTATCAACATCAGCATCAGAAGATATGTCAGCATCAGAAGATCAAATAACATGTGCTATACGCTGAAGCCTGATGAACAGAATCTGCGCATAATATACTCTGACTCTGATCAAGATACTTACCATGTCATCAGCACTCAGAAGCGTCAGAATAAGCTAAAGCCAAGAATACTCTGATTATCATTAGCAGAATACGCTGAAGTGTTAACGTTACTAAGCATTCAAGACAGATTTATTACCAACGGCTTTATTCCAAGACAAAGATCTTCTCAAAAAAGAAAGAACGTTATGAGCATTGAAATGGATTTATGGACTGCAATGTATCTCTTCCTAGGCTATTTAAACAAGTCAGTGAGAAAAGAAATGGCTAATACTCTACACGCATATACACGCCTAAGCTAATCATCCTCACGCACGCTCTCATTTTTGCTAAAGCTTTCAACCACGCTTACTCTATAGCTATAGCAATCTAGTTTCATCCTAAGCTTAATATTGTGTATTATCACAGTTGTGATATATAGTTTTTCTAGAAAACATCAAACACACTTTTGTTCATTTATCTGTAAGAGAATTTCCTTGAGATAAACCGGTATGTGGTTAGACTCAAGAAGGCTTTAACAGTTATTAAAGTAGTTATTGTATTCAGTTGAATATAGTGGATTAAGACCTCGTTGGAGAGAGGCGAAATCACCTTGACGGGTGGACTGGAGTAGTTTGAGATCAAACGAACCAGGATAAAAATAACGTGTTGTCTGCATTTGATTTTAAGTTTTATAATTCAACCCCCCTTCTTGTGTTTTTCACATCTTCAATTGGTATCAGAGCGCCTGGTTCTGAGCTTATAACACTTAACCGTGTCAGTACAAGATCCAGCGTCAGAAAAACACAATGGCAGGACCACATCAAAACATCAGCAATGACAACAATGAAGAAAGAGACAGATTCAGTGACAAACCTCCAGTCTTTGTTGGAGAGAACTTTGACTACTGGAAAGACAGAATTGAAAGCTTCTTTCTGGCCCATGATGTTGATCTGTGGGACATGGTGACTGATGGATACATGCACCCAGTGGATGCAAGTGGTCAGAAGATTGACAGGAAAGCAATGTCTGATCAGCAAAAGCGTGATTTCAGAAATCATCACAAGGCCAGAACAATTCTTCTCAGCGCTATCTCTTACTCTGAATATGAAAAGATATCAAACAGAGACACTGCAAAGAATATGTTTGACTCTCTGAGAATGACGCATGAAGGCAACATTCAAGTCAAAGAAACTAAAGCTCTTGCGCTCATTCAGAAGTATGAGGCATTCAAGATGGAAGAAAGTGAATCAATTGAAACGATGTTCTCAAGATTTCAAATTTTGGTGGCTGGTTTCAAAGTTCTGGACAAAGGGTATTCTACTGTTGATCATGTTAAGAAGATCATCAGAAGCTTGCCAAAATAGTGGAGGCCAATGGTCACAGCGCTGAAGCTAGCTAAGGATCTCAACAAAATCTCTCTGGAGGAACTTATCAGCTCCCTCAGAAGTCACGAGATAGAGCTAGAAGCAGATGAACCTCAAAAGCAAGGTAAGCCATTAGCTTTAAAATCTAATAGAAAATCTGACTCCAAAGTTTTGCAGGCTGTTGAAGAAACCTTTGATGGGTCCTCATAAGAAGATGAATTGTCTCTCCTCTCCAGAAGGGTGAATCAATTATGGAAGCAGAGGCAAAGGAAGTTCAGGAAACCCTGAAGATCAGAGAATCAGAATGAGTCTTTCTCCAGATACAGAAGGTCAAAATCCTCCTCTAGACACAGAAGATCTGAAGGCTCTTCAGGAAGCAGAAAGCCAAACAACAAAGACATCATCTGCTATGAATGTAACGAGCAAGGACACTACAAGAGTGATTGCCCAAAGCTTCAGAAGGAAAAGCCCAAAAAGAAGTTTGGCAAAGAAAAGAAGAAAAGTCTCATGGCTACATGGGATGACTCTGACACATCTGAAGTTGACTCAGAATCAGATGATGAAAGAGCAAACATTGCTCTCATGGCAAACATACCAGAAGACAGTGAAGCTTCTGAGTCAGACTCTGAATCAGATACAGAAGAGGTATTTCCTGAATTTGCTATTAACTTTACTAAGGCTGAACTAGCTGAAAGCCTTAATGAAATTCTGGAAAGATATCAGCAGATCAGAGTCAAATTCAGAAACCTGAAAAGGAATCTTGCTTCTGACTCTGATAAGACTGAGAGTCTCAAATTGGAAAATTCTGAGTTAAAAAATAAAATTTCAAAATTAGAAAATCTATTGCAAAACTCTCAGAAGGAAACAATTCCTGAAACTCCCAGTAGTGCTGATGAGATCATCAAGGAGTATGATCACAGCTTTCAGAAGTTTCTAGCTAAAAACATAGATAGAAGCAAAATGGCTTCAATGATCTATGGAGTTAGCAGAAATGGCAGAAAAGGAATAGGATACCAAGGTAAGGTACCTACACCAAAGAATGTCATGGATTTAGTTATAAAACGCACTTCACTTGATTCTCACTTTGTATATGGGCACACACATGACATCAAATATACTAGTAGTAATTATTCTGTCAAACCAAAATTCAACCAGAGTTTTGGTAAAACTAACAAATCAGGACCCAAGAAAATATGGGTACCTAAGGATAAAATAATACATGTTGCAGATATCTTTAGCAGCAAAGCAGAAACACCAATCATGGTACCTGGACTCTGGCTGCTCACGACACCTGACGGGAAGAAAGCATATGTTCCAAAGCCTGGAACTTAAGCCTGGAGGCCACGTAGACTTTGGAGGCAATCAGAAGGGAAAGATCATTGGCTCTGGAACAGTAGGTAATGGAAATCTTCCCTCTATAAGTAATTTTTTATTAGTAGATGGATTAATGCATAACCTGTTATCCATAAGTCAATTAAGTGATAACGGTTATGATATAATCTTTAATCAAAATTCATGCAAAGCTGTTAGTCAGAAAGATGGGACTATCCTATTTAATGGAAAGAGGAGAAACAACATTTATAAAATAAAACTTTCTGAACTGAAAAGTCAGAATGTAAAGTGTCTTCTGTCTGTTAACAACGAGCAATGGATCTGGCACAGAAGATTGGGACATGTTAATATGAGAAGAATATCTCAGATTAACAAACTCAATCTGGTCAGAGGACTTCCTAACCTGAAGTTCAATTCAGACGCTCTGTGTGAAGCATGTCAGAAAGGCAAGTTTGCAAAACCAGCTTTCAAATCTAAAAACGTTGTTTCCACCTCTAAGCCATTAGAACTTCTGCACATTGACTTATTTGGACCAGTTAAAACTGCTTCAGTCAGTGGCAAGAAGTATGGGTTAGTAATCGTAGATGACTATAGCAGATGGACATGGGTAAAGTTCTTAAGACACAAGGACGAGTCACACTATGTGTTTGTCACCTTCTGCAACCAAGTTCAGAATGAAAAGGATCTTAGAATCATCAAAGTCAGAAGTGATCATGGTGGAGAGTTTGAAAACAAAGATTTTGAATCATTTTTTAATGACAAAGGCATTCTGCATGATTTCTCTTGTCCTAGAACTCCTCAGCAAAAAGGAGTTGTAGAACGAAAGAACATAACATTGCAAGAAATGGCCATAACCATGATCAACGAGACTAACGTTGCTAAGATCTTCTGGGCAGAGGCAATAAACACAGCATGCTACATTCAGAATAGAATCTCCATAAGACCTATTCTAGAAAAGACTCCATATGAATTGTGGAAGAACAGAAAGCCCAACACTTCATATTTTCATCCATTTGGATGTACTTGTTTTATTTTAAATACAAAAAAATTATTTGAAAAAGTTTGACTCTAAAGCACAGAAGTGTATTATGTTAGGATACTCTGAACGCTCAAGAGGGTACAGAGTATACAATACAGAAACACAGATTATGGAAGAATCAATCAGTGTTCGTTTTGATGATAAGCTTGACTCTCAAAAGTCAAAGAAAAATGAAGTATTTGCAGGTATGGAAGTTGAATTCACAGGTACTGAAGACAAGTCATCAGAAGCTCTCAACAGAGACACTCACTCAACATCAGAAAGAGGCACTGCAAGCAATCCAGCATCTTCTGTTGATCAATCTCAGAAAAGACCATCCAGAAGCAGCATGGATCACCCAGAAGAAACAATCTTAGGAAGAAAGGAAGATCCAATCAGAACAAGAGCCAGCTTCAGAAAATCTGAAGAATCCCTCATGGGACTTGTTTCTATGATTGAACCATCTTCAATTGATGAAGCACTTCTGGACAATGACTGGATTCTAGCAATGCAAGAGGAGATGAATCAATTCACAAGGAATGACGTATGGGATCTAGTTCCCAAACCAAAAGGATTCAACGTCATTGGAACAAAATGGGTGTTCAGAAACAAACTGAATGAACAAGGTGAAGTCATCAGAAACAAGGCACGATTAGTAGCACAAGGTTATAGTCAGCAAGAGGGGATAGACTATACAGAAACCTTTGCTCCAATCGCCAGGTTAGAATCTATCAGACTTTTAATTTCATTTGCTGTAAATAAAGGCATCACTCTGTATCAGATGGATGTTAAGAGTGCATTCTTAAATGTCTATATAGAAGAAGAGGTATATGTGCACCAACCCCCTGGTTTTGAAAGTTCAAAAAATCCAGAATATGTTTTCAAACTAAAGAAGTCACTGTATGGTCTGAAACAAGCTCCCATAGCTTGGTATGAAAGACTAAGTAACTTCCTATTAGAAAAGGAATTCGCCAGAGGGAAAGTGGACACAACCTTATTCTGTAAGACAGTTAAGAATGACATTTTAGTATGTCAGATTTATGTTGATGATATTATATTTGGATCTACTAAAACTTCTTTGGGAAGAAAGTTTGCTAAGTGTATGCAGGCAGAATTTGAGATGAGCCTAATGGGGGAACTGAAATTCTTTCTGGGCATTCAGATCAATCAAACCCCAGAAGGAACTTACATTCATCAGAGCAAATATGTCAGAGAACTTCTAAAGAAATTTGATCTCTCAGAATGTAAGCCATCAAAGATTCCAATGCATCCCACGTGCATTCTGGAAAGAGAAGAGGTAAGTAAAAAGGTAGAACAAAAGGTCTACAGAGGTATGATTGGTTCTCTTCTTTATCTGACAGCTTCAAGACCTGATATTTTATTCAGTGTATGCATTTGTGCAAGATTCCAATCAGATCCTAGAGAATCTCACTTAACAGCAGTTAAGCGAATTTTCAAGTATCTGAAAGGTACTACTAATCTGGGTTTATTTTATAGAAAATCAAGTGATTACAGCTTAGTAGGATACTGTGATGCTGACTTTGCTGGAGACAGAGTTGAACGTGAAAGCACTTCTGGAAGCTGCCAGTTTCTGGGAGAAAATCCGATCTCATGGTCCAGCAAAAGACAATCCACAATTGCTCTATCAACAGCAGAAGCTGAATACATAGCAGCAGCTGGATGCAGCACACAAATGCTCTGGATGAAAAGTCAACTTGAGGACTTCCAGATTTTTGAGAGTAACATTCCTATCCTCTGTGACAACACTTCTGCTATTTGCTTAAGTAAAAATCCAATTTTGCATTCTAGGGCTAAGCATATAGAAATAAAACATCATTTTATTAGGGACTATATTCAGAAAGGGATTTTAAATTTAAAATTTATTAACACAGACCATCAATGGGATGATATTTTCACAAAACCACTTTCTGAAGATAGGTTCAACTTCATTCTGAAACATCTCAGCATGAAGCTCTGCCCAGAATAAAATTGTTTTAATTTTATATATTAACCTTCAGAATTGTGTTTATTTTCTGTGAACTACTGATCAATCTTCTTTCAGAACTTTAGAAATGCAGATTGTATCAGAATCTATCCATGAAGATCTGAGCGCTTCAGTTCAAGGATAGAAGTGCTGTTCACTCAAGCAAACAAGTGTCATCCAGTCATCAGCTGTTCTCTGAGGCTGAACACGCGTTCACGTTTCTGAAAAGGCAAAACGCTGATTGGATGCATTGAGACACATGTCATGGGTAACCGTTCCAAATATCTTTCTGAATCCCCTAAAATCAGCTATCATTAAATGCTAATAATCATTATTTATTTCTCTCTCTTAAACGTTTATGTTTTCAAAAAAATTTTAGAAATCTATTTAAACACTTCACACCATTCACTCTTTTTACTTTCACTTTCGTTTTCTCTCAATATTTCTGATTTCTGTGTTCTTACTTTCTCAAGAAAACCTTTCAATCTTTTTCAAAAAAAAAACCTCGTGTGAACATGGCTTCTTCCAGCATTCCTTCTTCAGGTTCCCAGAAAACTGTATCATCTGAATAATATGAAGTAGCATTCAGAACTCTTCTCACTCCAATCAAGAATCTTGAAGTTCTGTCTGAACTAATTGTGGATTTCAACAGTCTCAAGGAAAATGGTTTTGATTTATCTGAAGAGATTAAAGCTCAAGGTTGGGAAAAGTACTTTGACAGGATGGTGGGTCCAACATTTCCTATTCTGGTAAAGGAATTTTGGATTCACGCTTCTTCTTCAAATCATCAAGTTTACGTCTTACATCATGGGGAAGAAGATTGTTATGGCTGAAGACATGGGTCAAGAAGAAGTTACTGCAGAAAGCTCTGAGAGGCATACTGTGTCTGAAGATCCTCAAGCTTCATCTCTTGACAGGCAGACTCTGGAGGATTTGAAAAGATCTGATATGCTGATGAATGAAAGGATGGACAAGCAGGACATCAAGATTGATGCTATAGCAAACATGGTATCTCAGCAACAGGAAACCAGCAATCAAATCAAGAGCATGTTGGAAGCCCTGTTCACACGTCTTCCACCTTCTTCTTAGAATTTTCTTGTGTTTTCCTTGTTTTCTTTACATGCTTGTCTGTAATATTTTTCCATTGTTCTAACTTAATCATTGCTTCTGTTTTTTATATAAACGCTCTTTTTGCTCTTATCATTCTAACTCTGATTATTTGTGCTTTTTGATAACTGACAAAAAGGGGGAGAAAGAATGATATTTTTCAATAACGGATTACTAAGACATAAGTCTCAAACATTCTAACATTCTGATATATTTGAATTTCTTTCTTCTGAAAAGCTTACAGGTACAAGAATCTGATGGATCTGATGAACTCTGATAAAGTAAAGTTCTGATGCTCAAGGTCTCATGGAATTAAAGGGAAGTAATCAACTCAGGGGGAGTTTTTCTCTTCATTACTCTGATACCTTTTATTCCTTATCTTCTTATCTCTGATACATTTTATTCGTTATTTGTTTATCTTTGATACCTTTTCCTCTCTATCCTTAATCTCTGATACCTTTTATTATTTTATTTTAATTGAAAAAATCTGGTTTTTGTCATCATTAAAAAGGGGGAGATTGTTAGAACATAGTTTGATTCTACAACCCTCAGTTAGAGTTTTGATGATAACAAAATACAAGATTAAATAAATTGTAAGATTTATGTTTAAGACATATATGCTACTTAAAATTATGTTGTGTATTTACAGAAACTCTGATGGAATCAGCATCAGAATATCAGTATCAACATCATCATCAGAAGATATGTCAGCATCAGAAGATCAAATAACATGTGCTATACGCTGAAGCCTGATGAACAGAATCTGCGCATAATATACTTTGACTCTGATCAAGATACTTACCATGTCATCAGCACTCAGAAGCGTCAGAATAAGCTAAAGCCAAGAACACTCTGATTATCATTAGCAGAATACGCTGAAGTGTCAATGTTACTAAGCATTCAAGACAGATTTATTACCAACGGCTTTATTCCAAGACAAAGATCTTCTCAAAAAGGAAAGAACGTTATGAGCATTGAAATGGATTTATGGACAGCAATGTATCTCTTCCTAGGCTATTTAAACAAGTCAGTGAGAAAAGAAATGGCTAATACTCTACACGCATATACACGCCTAAGCTAATCATCCTCACGCACGCTCTCATTTTTGCTAAAGCTTTCAACCACGCTTACTCTATAGTTCTAGCAATCTAGTTTCATCCTAAGCTTAATATTGTGTATTATCACAATTGTGATATATAGTTTTTCTAGAAAACATCAAACACACTTTTGTTCATTTATCTGTAAGAGAATTTCCTTGAGATAAACCGGTCTGTGGTTATACTCAAGAAGGCTTTAACAGTTGTTAAAGTAGTTGTTGTATTCAGTTGAATATAGTGGATTAAGACCTCGTTGGAGAGATGAGAAATCACCTTGATGGGTGGACTGGAGTAGTTTGAGATCAAACGAACCAGGATAAAAATAACGTGTTGTCTGCATTTGATTTTAAGTTTTACAATTCAACCCCCCTTCTTGTGTTTTTCACATCTTCAATCCCCCTCCCCAAAAGCCTTGTAATAGCTAGGTTTAAAATTCTTGCATTTTACTTTCCGTCATTATAAACTGTTAGATGATTGATACTAGGATTGTATACAAAAGATCATAATTTTAAAACAGTAGAAAACCCTAAATGTGCAAAGATAAATTACTAAGGTTTCCTAACCATTGCTTTAGTGATCGTAATTGTCCCTTTCGTCCCTTTCGATTGTCCCTTAAACTCCAATGATGGAGCTTCCTACTCCTTAATAGTAGTATAGCATTGTCTAAAGGAAATAAGAAAATGAACAGACTTTTTTCGAGTAGGTAGAAACTTTTAGGTGCTTGCTCAAAACAACAAATTTTTACACTTACACTTTCAAACAAACTTTTCAAACTAAGGTTTTCAAAAGAAAAACGCTTTATCACACCCTTGAGGACTGATACAAGGGTTACCATAAAGTGAAACGCCGCACTAAGGCAATTTCAAAACTTTTTAAACACACAAACACAAAAGCAATTTCAAAAATAAGCAAGTACCTAAGAGCCCATGGAAAACCATGAATAGAAAGGGTGTTAACACCTTCCCTTTCTATAATCTACCCCCCGTACTCAGAAACATCTCGAAAAAGGTTTTTTCTGTTCTTTTTCCTTTTCCTTTATTAGATGAAATAAAAGTCAGTGGCGACTCTTGCTTACCATACATTTGCAAACAAAAAACGCAAAACCAGTAGTAACAAAAAACAGCCGGTTCTGCCGCCGTATCACAGAACTGGAGACTCTTTGGGGATTTAATAAAGTGGGGTATACCTTAGGATCTAGGTCATTTTTAAAATTGCTTTCTTGTTTGTTTTGTCTGCTTTATCCTTAAGGGTTTTTGTTTGGGTATTGTTGAAGATCCTACACCCGGATCTGGGGGCACTTTTTAGGTAAACAGCAATAGATCGTGGAGACTGTACGGTGTAGACCGGTATGGTTTAAGCGATGGTTGTGTTTGTGTGACACTTTGGTTGGTACTGGTCTCCTTCGTATGGAAACGAGGAGAATACGGGGCCTCCGCGTGGTGTCGTGAAGCGCTAATGGGCCTTAGAACCTTAGTTAAACAAACTTGGCCATTATAAAGTAGTGATATAGCCGGCCTCGGTATAAAGCTGAGGATTGGTTGATACTCATGCTACACTAATTGACATCAGACTTTCGGGATATTTCGGTCGCAAGAAAAGATTTCCTAAGCTGAAACAATGCCCGATAAAGGATGTGTTGCACCCTAAAATTTTCCCTCTCATTTTACTCAGCACATGCCCATTGAGATCCTCAATTTGCTCAAGGTTGCCCAAGAGTTGACCAGACAAACTCTCTCCTAAGGCAATGTGTCTCAAATTAAGGTTTCCATTTTCATCAGGGTGTGTGTACTCCAAAGGCCTCAAATGCTTTCCATAGTCATAATATGCTCTCAAGGTCATCCATGTCAAATATCATGCCTTACACAAGAAGCTTGCTCAATCAACTGCTCAAATGCTTGAGAATCGACTGTATTAGGTCAAAAGTCAACTATGGCCCACATACAGTCAAACCTCAAGATTTTTGGTTAACATAAACATTTTTAAGTTACTTTCATCATTTGATCAAGGGTTGATTATGATACCTCAAGGAATGCTCCTAATTCATCAAAACTCAAAAGTTGCTAAATTAGGGTTTCTCAAGAAAAGTCAACCAAACTTTAACCAAGCATAACTTCCTCATACTCTATCAGAAATTTTCCATCCAAGGCTCATTTTAAAGAGGATGCAATTCCCTATAATTCATCTTCAACCCTCAAGTTTAAAATATGCACTCATCAAAAGATATGAATTTCCACATTATAGGTCCTTTTGAAAAGTCAACAAAAACACCTTTTGGGTCAAAGCTTCTTACATGAACATGGAAGATCCAATTGAGATGAGACCAAAAGGGTTGTTTAGGAGACATCCTTAAATTTCTAAAAAGTCCAAGAACACTTATCTAGGGTTAAAATTGGAAGAGATATGCCTTGTCAAAGTTGACCATTTTTGCAAAATTGCCAAAAGTCAAATGTACTCAAAGATGCATTTTTTGCCAAATGGGCCTAACTTTTTATGCTTGCACCTCACTCATAACATTGTCCACGACCCAAATATTCACCCACACATTGTTTTCTTCATTTTTCATTTTATTTTGATTTTTTATTAATTAAAAATTGAATTAAATCAAATAAATGACAACTAATAGCAAAGATTTGTTTTGATCTGATTTTTGGACAGGATCACAAGCTAATTATGTTGATATATCAGGATCAAATCGAATCAAGGTGGACTGGCACAAGAATGGCATGATTAGGCCTAATTTGTAAACAAATCATACAAGGAAGGAATGAGATCAAATCTACAAAAATTTTAAAGATACATGTAGTTTTTATAACCCTAATTCATTCAGGGATATATATTGAGCAAGGCCAGGAACGAAACAAAGGGCTAGCAGTCGTGGAAAGCACAAAGAAGAACTCAATTTTATGCTTAAAAAGTAGTGAATCGGTTTCAAGCTTGGAGGCCAATTCAAGCCATTCTAACGTTGCAAATAGATTGTTGGACATCTCATGAACGTATCTCCATCATTTGAAAGCCTTTTCACGCCCAGAAATGCACGCTACATACCCACGGTTTGCCTTCCCTAGCTTGAATCATATTTTACAAATTACGCGTGATTAACCATTATTGAACATAGCATTATGTTTGTATGAGCATTTAGAATGTTTTGGTTTATGTAATTTTGTATTTTGATGCATATATCCATAACTGCCATTGCTAGGTTTTGTTCTTGCGTTTTAGGGGTTTATCATATAGGTGAAATTGGCTTAAACAAAGGGTACCATCGTACTCGTGAGGTCAAAACAAATTGATTGGTGTAGCCATAATTGATTTATCATTCCTATGTTGGATTTTTGAGATTTACAGGTTTTAGCCATGGAAGATGTCCGTGGGTATAGATTATGCATCTAAGACGACGGGTGAGGAAGAAGACAACAACGTGTCTGGCCACCACTGGTTATTTTGAGTTCTGCGCGCTTTTCCAGCTAACCACCATGTTTTACATATTATATTTTGTTATTGTTATATTAACAAATAGAACAGGTAGCACAGATGGTAGGGCGCGTTGGTGTTGATTGTGAGGACCTGGGTTCGATCTCAGGTCCCAACAATTTTATTCATTTTAATTCTTCTTTGAAGATCATGTGCTCCATCCTCTAGAACGCCTATCATGTAACCCATTGATCCAGCCAATGGATCACAGCCTATTCAGATCCAACGCCTCCAGCAATGAAGGATCATGGTGTACTCTCAGGTTAGCACCACATGGGATCAAGCGTTGACTGGGCCTTAGCTTCTTGGGCCTAGCAAATTTCACAATACACTCCTCAATTCAGCAAGCAGGCCCATTCTTCTCTCTTTTGATTTTAATTATTTTTAATTATTTTTCTAACTATTTTCTTTTTTAAAATAACATCAAAATTATTTCTTTTTATTATTAAATCAAAAATCACAAAAAAAACCCAAAAATCTTTTTTTTTCATAATAAATATTTTATTTCCTTGAATTAATTAATTTAATTTAATTAGGGAAATTAAATCTTATTTTTGTAAATAAAATCAATTAGAAATTAGGGTTTAATTTTGTATATAATTAATTTTTCTTCAAAAAATAACTTAAATATTTTCTCAAATTAGATTTTTTAGGTTTTCTAATCGTCCTCGCATTTAATTCATCGCACGTATTTTAATTACCTTTTATTATTATTGTAATTGCTCCGAGGTTGTAATAGACTTAATTAGGTTTTAATCCCGCATTTCATTTTACAGTCAAAAATAATTATGTATCTGCGAAAGCCATGTAATAGTTAGAACTTTAAACTTTCCGCATTTTAAATTCCTACAATTTTTAACTGTCTAGATGCATGGCTAATAGGATTGTATGGAAAGAATATTTGAAAATTAATACGGTAGATAACCCTAATTGTGCAAAGACTAAATTAACTGAAACATAAACACATGCACATGTTCACTCCTAGGTTTGCCTCACTCCGGTTGCCTTCGGTTAAACAGTCATGAAGCATAGGGTTTATTAGTCGTCATCCTCTAGCCCCGAAAGATCTAAAAATGACCCATTCAAATGTTGCCTCGAAAAAGATCTTTAAGGCTTTAGGAGGATTACTAAGATTCCCTAACATTGCTTTTGTGACCATATTTGTCCCTTCAAACTTCCCTTAAAACTCCAACGACGGTGCTACCTATTCCTTAATAATGGGATAGCGTTGTATAAAGGAAAACGAACAGTCTTTTTCGAGTAGGTAGATTAAATCTTAAGTACTTGCTCAATCAATCAAACAAAACTTTTCACACAAACAATTTTCAAGACAATTTTCAAAAAAAAACAACTTCGTCACACTCTTGAGGACTGATACAAGGGTTATCACGAAGTAAAACTTTTTCAAAACAAACACACACAAGAAATTTCAAAAAATGAGCAAGTACCTAAGAGCCAATGGAAAACTATGGATAGAAAGGTTGCTAACACCTTCCCTTTCTATAATCTACCCCCCGTACTCAGAAACATCTCGAAAAAGGTTTTTTCTGTTCTTTTTCCTTTTCCTGATTGGATAAAATAAAAGTCAGTGATGAATCTTGCTTACCGCGACATTTGCGAAATACAAAATGCAAACCAGTATTAACAGTCGGTTCTGCCACCGTATCACAGAACTGGCGACTCTGCTGGGGATAAAAATATAAAGTGGGGTTTACCTTAGGATCTAGGTCATTTTAAAATTGCTTTCTTGTTTGTTTTCTTTATTCTTAAATGGTTTTGCTTGGGTTACTATAGATCCTACAGCCGGATCTGGGGGCACTTTTTAGGTAAACAACAATATATCGTGGAGACTGTACGGCGTAGACCGATATGGTTTAAGCGATGGCTGTGTTGGTGTGGCACTTTGGTTGGTACCGGTATCCTTCGTAGGGAAACGAGGAGAGTACGGGGCCTCCGCATGGTGTCGTGAAGCACTAACAGGCCTTAGAACCATAGTTGAACAAACTTTGCCATTAGAAAGTAGTGAGATAGTCGGCCTCGATATAGAGCTGAGGATTGGTTGATACTCGATGCTACACTCATTGAGATCAGACTTTTGGGATATTTTGGACGTAAGAAAAGATTGCTTGAGCTGAAACAATGCCCGATAAAGGATGGTCAGTGATATTGAGAATCTTTAGAAGCCAGTTACTTTTCTAAGACAGGTTGAAACCAACTAAACTTCAAGAGGGTACTTACCTTTAACCACATGCAAGCCTTAAACCTAAGAGCTTGGTATGATTTGTCTGTGTTTGCTATACCTGTGATTTATCATGATATCATGCATCATAACATAGCATCCATTCTTATTGCACTAACCATTTCAAGGACCAAGGGAATTTATCTTTGTTCTGTTTTGTAGATCATGGCTTACGTTCGTAGAAACACTATCTGTATCAACTTTGTGAAGATACCTGCCCAACTAAAAGAGCTAGTATCAAAGGTTTCCGAAGCTTTTGCATTCACTAAGAGACATGGTCGACTTCTCAACCTGTTACTTCAAACTTTGATGAAATGGTGATGAGTGTACTCTTTCAATTATTCGATCCCAAGCACCACTGCTTCACCTTTCCAGACTATCAGTTAGTGCCTACCATGGAAGAATTCTCTCAACTATTGGATATACCCATTCTTGAACAGTTTCCTTTCACAGGTCTGGAAGAAGTTCCTAAGCCAGAAGTCATTGCCTCAGCTTTGCATCTGAAATGGGTCGACGTGGTATCTAATTGGGAAACAAGAAGCAGAGTCAAGGGTTTTCTATCCAAGTTCCTGATAGACAAGGCCCAACTGTTTTGGGATGATATGGGTTTTCAGGCTTTTGAGGAGGTCTTGGCCCTTCTAATATATGGGTTAGTACTATTCCCTAATACAGACTTATTCATAGATGTGAATTCTATCAAGATCTTCCTCTCTCGCAACCATGTGCCTACCTTGCTCAGAGATATTTTGCACACTCTCCATACTCGTACCATGAAGAGAAGAGGGGTGCTTATGTGCTGCATGCCATTGCTGTCGAGGTGGTTTATTTCTTACCTCCCTAAGTCCATACTGAAGAATGAAGAAGGTGTGGGTTGGTCACAAAGGATAATGTCACTCGCTCACATGGATATTCTTTGGTGTTCCCGAGGTATGGAAAACACTACTATTATTGACTGTTGTGGTGAATACCCTAATGTCCCGTTACTCGGCATCAGAGGGGGTATAACCTACAATCCTTGTTTAGCTCTGCGACAATTTGGTTATGCTCGAAGAGATGGTCCACGTGAGTTACTTATCGAGGGAATTGTATTCAACTATGAGGATGACGTTCAAGAGTATCGTTGGAGATTCGTACGAGCTTGGGGAATGGTAAACAGATCTGGCGCCAAGGCTTTGGGGCCAAAGGCTTCCATTCCTATGGAACCTTACCTCCAATGGGTACGAGCTCGCGCCCAGAAACTTATGATGCCTTATATAGTCGTTTTACCAGTGATTGTGGAACCCAATACTGAAGGGGGTATTCCTTACACGGTTCTCTATCCTGATATGCCCACTGATCTCGGAGAATTATAGAGGTCTTGGATTTAGTTGAAAAAAGAGTGGGATACTTACAGGGATCAGTTCTATTCCCAGGAGAGGAAGGTTTTAGAGCTCACAAAGCAGCTCCATGAGGAAAAAGGATTCAATATCTATCTCGGCACAAAGAGGAAGCATCCATGGGAATTTTGATTTCTTTTCTAGTTTTAGATTTGTTTTTAATTGTAACGCCTAAAAGGCATTTGAACTTTGAATTTGACTAATAAAATCTTTGTTTCATTTTGGTTCGCAAATTTAAATTTCCCAAAGTCTTTGAAATCATTGCATACATATACCATTCATAGAATTACATGTACAGGTGCCATTATAGGTTTCTCATCTTCTTCGCTGTTTATTTCAGTAGAAATGTCTTCCGAACAAAGCATTAAGGATCTTCATGCACAAAACGCCCAGTTCCAGCAAATGTTCATAAATCTGGCAAAAGGGCAGGAGGATCTGAAGGCCCTCATCCTGAAAGAGAAAAAGAAAAAGAAGAAGGTTGCCGGTATTCTGAATATGGGAAGAAGGTTTAGAGGGCCATTGAAGCAACAAGTCGATTTGACCTCCTCATCCAAGGAAGGGGAGAATCAAGAAGAAGAGACAAGGGAGAAGGATCCCAGTCCTGAAGTTTTTGACAATGATATCGACTATAATGATGAGCAGTATCCTCCAACTGAGGATAGATACAAGAAGTTGGAAGATCGCTTGAGTGCTATGGAAGTCCAGAGGATACCTGGGCTGGATTTCGAAGAATTGGGATTGGTGTCGGGAGTGGTCATCCCGCAGAAGCTCAAAGATCCAATTTTTGCAAAGTTTCATGGGGTGTCCTATCCAAAACTCCATCTCCGCTCTTATGTCAGAAAGACCCAGCCCCACACCGCTGATATAAATTTGTGGGTTCATTTATTTCAAGATAGTCTGTCAGGGACTCAACTTGAATGGTTCTACCAACTAGAGAGAGCCAATGTCCGGAATTGGGAAGATCTGGTTGTTGCTTTCTATAAGCAGTACCAATACAACGCCGACCTTGCTCCTACTCATACTCAACTCCAGAGTATGTCCATGGGTACAAGTGAAGGATTTAAGGGCTATGCACAGAAGTGGAGAGACTTGGCTGGGAGAATCCAACCCCCGTTGTCTGATAGGGAGTTGGTTGATATGTTTCTGGGGACGCTATCTAGTCCATTCTTTAATTATTTGATCGGCAGCTCGTCGGCTGGTTTCACTGAGCTGATTCTAACTGGAGAGAGAGTAGAAGCTGGGATTCGGAGCAGCAAGATACAGAAGGATGCCTCTTCGAGTTCGATAAAGAAGTCTTTTGCGGGCAAGAAGGAAGCCAGTGCCATCTATAGCCCGAGGGGCCAAAACAAAGCTGAACATCGCCAGACAGTAAGTGTCGTAATGATACCTAGGCATGCGGCCGCTCCACAACGCAACAATCAACCAAGGGTAGAAAGAACACAATGGCAGTTTACCCAAATCAATATGACACTGGCTGAAGTTCTACCCCATCTGCTGAGATCCAACTTGGTGACCTTGAAAGAGGCTCCCAAGAATCTGAATACCACATCTCCCCGATATAATCCAAATGCTCGGTGTGCCTATCATTCTGAAAGTCCTGGCCACGACACCAATGACTGCTGGGCCCTAAGAAATAAGGTACAAGATCTGATCGAAGCCAAGGAAATTGAGTTCGATGCTCCGGAAAAGCCCAATGTCATAACTGCTCCCATGCCTAAGCACGGTCGTGGAGTTAATGTTGTTGATACCGACTTGTTTGTGACCTTGGTAGATGAAGTTTCTACTCCTCTCATGACTATGAAGAAGAATTTGCTATTGGCTGGTTTATTTCCGGGTTGTGGTGAAGGTTGCCACATGTGTCCATTTCTGCCTTCTGGTTGCCATTTGCTGAAGTCAGGTGTCCAACGCTTGATGGACAGCAAAGAAATTTTGTTAGAAAAAATTTTGGTTCCTATTGCTCCATCTGAAGACATTGCCATTATAACCATTTCCGCCAATCCTTCCAAGGTCTCCTCGAGAAGACCTGTTAGGATTACATCTGCTCCAAGAATCACTCCACTAATAATCATTGTTCCTGGTCCTATCCTGTATGCCTCGGATAAAGCTGTCCCCTGGCACTATAGTGCCGATGTGTACTATCATGGCATCAAACAAGATCTGAAAAATGAATAGGTTGGTCCTGATATTCATAACATTGTCGGGACCAACAAGGTTACCCGAAGTGGAAGGGTCTTCTCTCCCGAGATTTCCCCTAAGACTGTTAAGAGGCCTATTGTTATTCCGTCTGCTACTCCTGCTGGTACATCAACTACTACTCATGTGTTTACTCCAATTATCACTCCCACCGACGAGTCATCTGGGACCCGAGGCAAAGAAATCATAGGCGGGCCTGCCCGGACGGAGGCGCCTAGAAATGTTTTTGTGGAAGCCTCTAAGCAAGAGATAAAGGAAATATTGAAAATAATTAAAAAGAGTGACTACAATGTGGTCGAGCAGCTGGGGCAGACCCCCTCAAAGATATCCATGTTATCCCTGCTGTTATTCTTCGAGGCCCATGTGAAGGCTTTGATTGCATTCCTCAAAACTGCGCATGTGCCGCAAGAGACTTCAGCTGATCAATTTAAATATTGCATGGCTAGCCTGACTGCTGACAATGGGCTGGGTTTTTCAGATGCAGACTTGACAACGAATGGAAGGAAGCATAATAATGCTCTACATGTCTCGATTGAATGCAGGGGCACCACTATGGCTCGTGTGTTGGTGGATACTGGGTCTTCACTGAATGTTCTGCCCAAGAAGGTGTTGGACCGGTTGGATTGCAAGGGTTTGACTTTAAAGCCTAGTAACATTGTGGTAAGGGCTTTTGATGGGTAGAAAAGAATGGTGCACGGGGAGGTGGAGATCCCTGTCAAAGTGGGTTCTCAGACCTTTGGGTCACTCTTCTATGTGATGGACATCAGGCCGTCGTATTCTTGTTTTTTGGGTCGTCCTTGGATCCACGAGGCTGGGGCAGTTACTTCCACACTACACCAAATTTTGAAGTATCTAGTAAAAGGGAAGATTGTCACTGTGTGGGGGTGAAGAGGAGTATATGGTGAGCCACCTCAATTCCTTCCGGTACATAGAGATGGACGGGGAATTCATAGACACTCATTGTCAGAACTTCAAAGAGGTCCCTCAGATCTTGGCATCGACTGAAACTACTACTAGCAACAAACCTCCTCTGAAGATGGCTTCACTCAAGGACGCCAGGGCCATAGTTGAAGAAGGTGGGTGTACCAATTGGGGTCAGCTCCCTAATTTCACTCACAAAACTAACAAATTTGGTTTGGGCTTTACTACAGGGGCTCAAAGGGCTGTTTGACGCGCTCGGGCTGGAGGAACTCCCCTACGCGTTAGCAATCATTGGGTTAACGCCATTGAAGACAGCGAGGAAGACTGTGACATTGACAACTGGATCTACCCGACTACCAACGGTGGACCTAGTAATTGGACGGCCAGAGATTTTATACCAGTTTCTTTCGTTCCGCAGTAATTGTTTTATTTGTTTTTTGAGCTTGTAATAAAAAATTTAAACTTTATGGCCTTGTGTCTTGCTCGGGACACAACGGTTCTACTTGTGAGGGCTATTATATGTCATCTTTACATGTCATCAATAAAGCATTGGACGTTCTTGCATAAAAATTTTGCGCTCTCTATTTTTTCTTTCCTGCTTTTTAAAATATAGTTATGCTCTTACACAAACTCACGTATCAAACTGCAGATCCATATCCACTCTGGATCTCATTGATAACAGTTCTTCTACTGCTCATTATGACTTCGAAAATCCGATCAACCAAGCTGAGGACGAAGTGAGGAAGAATGTGAGGTGCCTGGGGAGCTTGCTAGACTACTACAGCAGGAAGAGAGGGCCATACAGCCTCACGAAGAGCCAGTTGAGACAGTGAACTTGGGAACTAAGGAAGACAAAAAAGAGGTTAAAATAGGTGAAAATCTGGAGCTTAGCGTCAAACAGAGGTTGATACAAATGTTGCACGACTATGTTAAGATCTTCGCCTGGTCCTATGAAGAAATGCATGGTTTGGACACTGATATTGTGGTACATCGCCTTCCGACTAAAGAAGATTTCCCTCTGGTAAAGCAGAAGCTCCGCCGTATGCGTCCCGAAATGTCAGAGAAGATCAAAGCGGAAGTTATGAAGCAATTCAACGATGGGTTCCTAGTTGTCACTTCCTACCCACAATGGTTTGCTAACGTCGTCCCAGTACCTAAGAAGGACGGTAAGGTACATATGTGTGTGGACTACAGAGATCTGGACAGGGAAAGTCCCAAGGATGAATACCCACTGTCGCACATTGACGTTCTGGTTGATAACACTGCGCAGCACAAGATCTTCTCCTTCATGGATGGTTTCTCTGGCTACAACCAGATCAAGATGGCTCCTGAAGACATGGAGAAGACAACCTTCATTACACAGTGGGGCACTTTCTGTTACAAGGTGATGCCTTTCAGATTGAAGAATGCTGGGGCAACTTATCAGCGCGCCATGGTTGCTTTGTTCCACTACATGATTCACCATGAGATAGAGGTTTATGTGGATGACATGATCTCCAGGTCTCAAACCGAAGAAGAGCACCTTGATCATCTGCAAAAAAAATTTGACATATTGAAGATATACAAGTTGAGGTTGAATCCAAACAAGTGCACCTTCGGGGTGAGGTCCGGTAAGCTTCTGGGGTTTATCGTCAGTGACAAGGGTATTCAGGTAGACCCTGCGAAGGTAAAATCTGTACAAGAGATGCTGGTTCCCCGTACAGAAAAGGAGGTTAGAGGTTTCTTGGGACGCCTGAATTATATCGTCAGGTTCATTTCACATCTGACTGCTACTTGTGAGCCAATCTCCAAGCTTCTGAAGAAATATCAAGTGGTAAAGTGGAATGATGAATGCCAGACCGCTTTCGAAAGAATCAAGGAATACCTTCAAGAACCACCAATTCTGATGCCCCCGGTTGAAGGAAGACCTTTGATTTTGTACCTAACAGTGATAGACAATTCAATGGGGTGTGTGTTGGGGAAACATGACGAGTCTGGTCGAAAAGAGCACGCAATATACTACCTTAGCAAAAAATTTACCGACTGTGAGGCAAGATACTCATTGCTCTAGAAAACTTGTTGCGCTTTGGCATGGGATGCTCGCCGACTAAGACAGTATATGTTGACCCACACTACCTTGTTGATATCAAAGATGGACCCGATCAAGTACATTTTCGAGAAGCCCGCTCTCTTCGGAAGGATAGCAAGGTGGCAAATGATCTTAACTGAATACGACATCTAATACACAACCCAAAAAGCAATCAAGGGAAGGGTGTTAGCAGATCATTTGGCACATCAGGTTGTGGACGACTACCAGTCCATGAATTTCGAGTTCCCAGATGAGAGTATCATGTTGGTAACCGACTATGAAGAACCTGGACCTGATGAAGGACCTGAGGAAGGATCCCGATGGTCTATGTATTTTGATGGAGCCTCAAACACACTGGGTAATGGTATTGGCATCGTAATCATATCTCCTGAGGGCTGTCATACTCCATTCACTGTCTGATTATGCTTCAACTGTACCAACAACATGGCAGAGCATGAAGCATGTATCATGGGTCTTAGAGCTTCTATTGACCTAAAGATCAAGTTCTTGAGTGTATTCGGGGATTTAGCCTTGGTAATAAGTCATATCAAAGGCGAATGGGATACGAAGCACCCAAATCTCATCCCATACAAAGAGTACGTGATGACATTGCTCCCACATTTCGAGGAGGTAACCTTTGAACGTTTCCCACGAGAGAAGAACCGGTTAGCGGACGTGTTAGCTACCATGTCTTCTATGTTCAAAGTCAGGTGGGACAACGAAGCACCCCGAATCACCATTGAGAGGTTGGATGAACCAGCACACTGCTGTGAGATTGAGACTCAAGAGGTAGCACATAAACCCTGGTTTCATGAAGTAAAGATGTATCTCGAGGTTCAGGAGTATCCCGAGGGAGCATCTGTCAATGACAAGAGGTTTCTGAGAAGGTTCGCTGCAAAGTTCTTCCTCAGTAATGGAATCCTTTACAAGCGCAACCATGACTCTACCTTACTGCGGTGTGTAGACAAGGGAGAAGCAGCGAGAATCATGGAAGATTTACATGAAGGTACCTTTGGAACCCATTCAAGTGGACATACCATGGCTAAGAAGATCCTACGGGCGGGATACTATTGGTCCACTATGGAAGCGGATTGTTATCAGCACTCTCGAACCTGTCATAAGTGTCAAATCTATGCTGATAAGGCGCATGTGCCTCCAGTTCCTATGAATGTCTTGACGGCTCCTTGTCCCTTTCCAATGTGGGGCATTGACATGATCGGAGAAATTAGACCTACCTCCTCCAATGGGCACCACTTCATTCTAGTGGCCATTTATTACTTCACGAAGTGGGTTGAGGCGACCTCTTTTGCTATCGTGACCAAGAACATTGTTGTGCGGTTCATCAGGCATAACTTGATCTGTCGGTATGGCGTGCTAGAGAGAATTATTACAGACAATGGTACAAATCTCTATAACACGATGATCACCGAGCTCTGCAAGCACTTCAAGATACAACATTATAACTCTTCTCCCTATCGGCTGAAGATGAATGGCGCTATCGAAGCGGCTAACAAAAACATCAAGAAAATTGTACAGAAGATGACGGTGACATATAAAGACTGGCATGAGATGTTACCATTTTCTCTTCATGGATACCGTACCTCAACGCATACGTCGACAGGGGAAACACCCTACTCTTTGGTGTATGGCACGGAGGCAGTCCTACCCATCGAAGTCCAGATACCTTCTCTCAGGATTATGAAGGATGCAGGATTGAATGAAGATGAATGGATCCAAACTCGACTTGATCAGCTAAATCTCATCGATGAGAAGAGACTCACTGCTATCTGTCATGGCCAGACGTATCAAAAGCGAATGATCAAGGCTTTTAACAAGAAAGTCAGACGTCAAGAATATCAAGTTGGGGATCTAGTGATCAAGCGCATCATACCGCCACAAGGTGATCCCAGGGGCAAATGGACCCCCACATATGAAGGGCCATTTATGGTTAAGAACATTTTTCTCAGGTGGAGCTATGATTCTAACCACCATATATGGTGACGACCTTCCTCACCCTGTCAATGCAGACATAGTGAAAAGATACTACACCTAATTAAAAGACCCGCTAGTTTGACTGGCCTAGGCAAAAATAAGGGCTTCCCGGCGAACTAAAAGGGTTAGGGCAAAAATAAGGGATGAAAATGAAAAAAACCTGTACACCCGCCAAGTCAAAAACCTGAAAAGGCGGCTTGGGCAAAAAAGGGTATCCCGGTGGACTGAAAACCCGAAAGGGCGGTCCAGGAAAAAGTTAGGGATATAAAGCGTATCACTATGTCTCATTGGATCATCTTGCGACCAAACTTCGATATCAATTATATAGCTCGGACGGTACCAATCAATTTAATTAACCTTCGGCCAAGTAGCAAAGTGATAAGACGCTCGAAGACATAGGGGCAATAGCGGAGTTAGAACTTAATAGGACCGTTTCACATAGTTGTTTTACTTTCACACAATTATGTATAGCTTCTATTTTTACGGCGGCATTCTCTTACTAGAACGTCAGCCTCCTTGTACAAAAACGCCTGTTATAGCCCAACTTCAAAATTAATACAAGTCATTCTTACACACAAAAATGTTTGTTTTCCCTTTTTCTGTTTTATTTTGCGAGAACATCCAATGAGTTATTCTTGACATGTGCATTTAAATATAATTGTTGTTAACAAATATTTACATAGGAAATAGAAAGACAATTGCTCGTAACTTAAGAAACAGGAGTAAAAAAAACTAAAAGAATGTCAAACCCGACAGTTACTCTGTCCACCAGGTACCGAGGCAGAGATGGCTTTGGAACACAATCATCAGTACATGCAATCTCGTTATATCAGTATTCCCCATAAAGTAAAAGCTTTCAAAGGCATTGACGTAAGCCTTTTCCAAAACAGGAACTAACTTCCCCAGCCAGGGTCATTCAGAAACCTAACGTATGTTCCCCAGCCGAATTTCATAGTCGCGAGTGAATCAGTAAATTTTTATCACCCAAGCAGAGTTTATTTCTCTGGACACAGAAACTCAATCTCCGATAGAGTTTATTCCTTCAGATACGGAAGTTCACCTTCCAATAGAGTTATTCCCCGCAGAGTTATTCTCAAGCAGAGTCTCTCCCCGACAGAATATTCACAAACAAGGAGTGAATCTACAGCATAGTCGTCTCCGTTCACCATCCCCAACGGAAGTAGAAGGATCACAATCCTCTACCACAGTCAGGAATGCTATATTCTCCAACAGCAGTCAGGGATTTATTTTCCCAGACTCAAACATGTCACAATAGCATTTCATGTGCATACATCATGACATGCGCATACATGTTGCATAACAGCATAATCTCATTTATTTTGAGAACATCCTCACACAATGCATTTCACGCATCGCATATAATTATTCTTGTACCTTTTCAGGAAAGATGGTTATCATCAACAATTTCCAGCAGGTCCAAGATTAGTTCCTGAAACTAAACAGAGTAATTATCTGCGCGGCCTAATGCGGTCCTACACAGACTCATCAAAGCGACCTTACCCAGGTTCCTCCTGAAGTTCTACACAGACTCATCAAAGCGACCTTACCCAGGTTCCTCCTGAAGATCTACTCAGACTCATCACAAAGTAACCTTACCCAGGTTCCCTCTGAAGTTTTACCCAAACTCATTTCAAAGTAACCCTACGACCCAGGTTCCTTCTCATAGCCCTACTATCCAGGCTTTCATTTCGAAGTAACCCTACTATCCAGGTTCCTTCTCATAGCCCTACTATCCAGGCTTTCATTTTGAAGTAACCCTACTATCCAGGTTCCTTCTCATAGCCCTACTATCCAGGCTTTCATTTCGAAGTAACCCTACTATCCAGGTTCCTTCTCATAGCCCTACTATCCAGGCTTTTATTTCAAAGTAACCCTACTACCTAGGTTCCTTCTCATAGCCCTATTATCCATGCTTTCATTTTGAAGCAACCCTACGACCCAGGTTACTTCTCATAACCCTACTATCCAGACTCTCATTTCAAAGTAACCCTACGACCCAGGTTCCTTCTTATAGCCCTACTATCCAGGCTTTCATTTCGAAGCAACCCTACGACCCAGGTTCCTTCATATAGCCCTACTATCCAGGCTTTCAATTCGAAGCAACCCTACGACCCAGGTTCCTTCTTATAGCCCTACTATCCATGCTTTCATTTCGAAGCAACCCTACGACCCAGGTTCCTTCTCATAACCTTACTATCCAGGCTCTCATTTCGAAGTAACCCTACGACCCAGGTTTCTTCTCATAGCCCTACTATCCAGGCTTTCATCTCGAAGCAACCCTACTATCCAGGTTCCTTATCACTTATCTCCAGACAATAGTTTACACGCTGTAAGACTTGGACCCGATCAAATACGATCGATTTCACGCTTCCCCAGTAAATCGTTGTGCAACCTGGACCCTGACCAGATATACAGCTTACTTCCACCTCACCAATTAGGAGTTAACTCCCCAATAGAGTATTGGACAACTGAAGCTCCTATACTCTATTGCCCCAGACATAAGTCAACATCCCCCGACGAAGTCCTCCTCAACGGCTAATACGGGAATTCTTGCAAAGGAATCTCTTATGCGACCAATATTTTCTCTGGATGGCATCTTTAAGACCATCCCCGACAACTCTCCATAACTTTCCAAATGGTATCTGTAAGCCCATTCCTGATATCACCGATTGACACTCACTTCATATGAGTGCAAATTTCTAGGCACTCTAGTGTTCAATCATCTTTCACCTTCAGATCACGAAAGGCAGACAAGCCAATCTACATCCTCAGGTTTAAGAATATTGAACAGGGGAATTTGTTGCACCCCAAAACTTTCCCTCTCATTTTACTCAGCACATGCCCATTGAGATCCTCAATTTGCTCAAGGTTGCCCAAGAGTTGACCAGACAAACTCTCTCCTAAGGCAATGTGTCTCAAATTAGGGTTTCCATTTTCATCAGGATGTGTGTACTACAAAGGCCTCAAATGATTTCCATAGTCCCGATATGCTCTTAAGATCATCCTTGACAAATATCAGGCCTTGCACAAGAAGTTTTCTCAGTCAACTGCTCAAATGCTTGAGAATCGACTGTATTAGGTCAAAAGTCAACGGTGGCCCACATACAGTCAAACCTCAAGACTTTTGGTCAGCATCAACATTTTGAAGTGACTTTCATAATTTTATAAAGGGTTGATCATGATACCTCAAGGAATGCTCCTAATTCATCAAAACTCAAAAGTTGCAAAATTAGGGTTTCTTAGGAAAAGTCAACCAAACTTTGACCAAGCATAAATTCCTCATACTCTATCATAAATTTTCCATCCAAGGCTCATTTTTAATAGGATGCAATTCCATACAATTCATATTCATCCCTCAAGTTCAAAATATGCACTCATCAAAAGATATGAATTTCCACATTATAGGTCCTTTTGAAAAGTCAACAAAAACACATTTTGGGTCAAAGCTTCTTACATGAAAATGGAAGACCCAATTGATATGATACCAAAAGTGTTGTTTACGAGAAATCCTAAACTTTCTAAAAAGTCCAATAACACCTCTCTAGGGTTAAAATTGGAAGAGATATGCCTTGTCAAAGTTGACCATTTTTGCAAAATTGCCAAAAGTCAAATATGCTCAAAGATGCATTTTTTGCCAAATGGGTCTAACTTTTTATGCTTGCACCTCACTCATAACATGGTCCACGACCCAAATATTCGCCCACACATTGTTTTCTTCATTTTTAATTTTATTTTGATTTTTTATTAATTAAAAATTAAATTAAATCAAATAAATGACAACTAATAGCAAAGATTTGTTTTGATCTAATTTTTGGACAGGATCACAAGCTAATTATGTTGATATATCAGGATCAAATCGAATCGAGGTGGATTGGCACAAGAATGGCATGATTAGGCCTAATTTCGAAGCCCAATTCTACGCAAGCGAGAAGAAGGTTTTGGAACTCACTAGGCTACTTCATGAGGAGCAGACTCTCAATGCCTACATCGCGCCAAAGAGGATACGCACTACATTTTTATCTTAGAGCTTTTGTATTTCCTTATAAGCCCAAGAGGTATTGATGTACTCAAGCTTCAACTTATAATATAATGTGTGTTTCCTTTTGGTCTAAAACAAATTTGAATCTTTGAAATCCTTGAAATCATTATATATGCATATACCATTCATCATAACATAAGCAGGTCTTTTGCAATAAGTCTCCTCATCTATCTACTATTTATTTCAGTAAGATGGATCTCGAGCAAACAGTGAAGGACCTCCAAGCTCAGAATACACAGTTTCAACAGTTGCTCTTGACCCTAGCCAAAGGACAAGAAGAGTTGAAGACTTTGATGGCGAGGAGAAGAACAAGAAGACAAAGAAGGTAACTGGAGTCATAAACATGGGAAGGAGATTTCATGGGCAGACAAGAAGGACCTTAGACTTTGCAACGACATCCGGTGAGAGAAACAATCAAGATGGGAAAGGCAAGGAAACATTTGTCCCGTCAGAATCGGAAGAGGAAGAGGAAGAAGAAGACTATTCTGAAGAACAATACCCTCCAGCTGATGACAAGTATAAACATCTCGAAGAGTGGTTGAGTGCAATGGAAATCCAAAAAGTGCCTGGCTTAGACTTTGAGGAATTGGGGTTAGTGTCGAGGATTTTCATTCGTCCCAAATTCAAAGAACCTGTGTTCGCCAAGTATGACGGAGTCTCATGCCCTAAAATGCATCTCCGGTCCTATGTGAGAAAAATCCATCCCCATACCACTGACAAAGACTTATGGGTACACTTCTTCCAAGACAGCTTGTCTGGAACTCACCTTAATTGGTTTTACCAGTTAGAAAGAGCCAATGTTCATAACTGGGAAGATCTTGCTGCAGCCTTTTACAAACAATACCAATACAATGCTGATCTTGCGCCTACCCATACTCAACTCTAGAGTATGGCCATGATTTCCAATGAAGGTTTCAAAGACTATGCGCAAAAATGGAGAGATTTAGCCGGAAGAGTTCAACCCCCTCTATCTGAGAGAGAGTTGGTAGACATGTTCTTGGGCACCTTGTCGGGTCCCTTCTTCAATCATTTAATTGGAAGTTCATCGGCAGGTTTTACTAAACTGATATCGACCGGAGAAAAGATAGAAGTCGGGATAAAGAGTGGAAAGATTCAAAAAGATACATCCTCTGTTGCCATAAGGAAGCCATTTATTAAAAAGAAATAAGTGGTTGCTGTTTATCCTCAGAGAAATCAAGATAGGGCCGAACGCCGACCAATGGTGGGGGCTATTATGATTCCTAAGCATGCGCATGATCAGCAAAGAAATAACCAACCAAGGATGGAAAGGCCAGTCAGACAATTCACCAGAATTAACATGACCCTATCTCAAGTATTGTCACATCTGTTAAGATCCAACCTGGCGACTTTGAAAGAAGCTCCAAAGAATCCTAATACAACATCTCCTCACTATCATCCTAATGCCCGTTGTGCATACCACTCTGAAAGTCTTGGTCACGATACTAATAATTGTTGGGCTCTAAAGAACAAAATACAAGACCTCATTGAAGCAAAAGAGATTGAATTCGATGCTCCCGAAAAGCCAAATGTCATTTTTGCCCCTATGCCCAAACATGGCCATAATACCAATGCCATTGAAGAAGAAATGTTTCTTACTTCAGTTGATGAACTTATAACCCCACTCCTAACTATTAAAGTGAACTTGTTGAATACCGGTGTGTTCTCGGGCTGTGATGAAGGCTGTCATTTCTGTTTGTCCTCACTAACCAGCTGTCCTTTGTTGAAAATGGACGTTCAGTGCCTAATAGATAACAAAGAAATTTTGTTTGAAAAGACTTATGTTCCACCTGTTCCTTTTAAATATGTCTCTATCATTACCATTTCCGCCAATTCATCTAGGGTCTCCACCAAAAGACCCGTTAGAATTACATCAGTTCCGAAAGAAACTCCTTTAATAATCACAATGCCTGGACCAGTCCCATATTCGTCAGACAAAACCATACCATGGAATTATGGAGGGGATTTCTACTACCACGGTATCAAGCAGGATTGGCCAACCGCCGAAGGTTCGAGTTCTGAGAAAGTCAACTCCAACATCAGTAATATTGCAGGAACTAGCAAGATTACCCGAAGTAGAAGGATTTTCTCTCCGGATATTGCTCCCCCAAAAGAAGTTTCTGGACCCGTAATCATTCCTGTTGTTGCTCCCCCGAAGGCTATTCCCAGTCCTACAATCGTCTCCACTAATACTCCAACTGACCAAGCTGTTACAATCCATGTTATCATTCCTACTGACACTTCTGCTGCCAAGTTAACCGAGACTCGAGGAAAAGGTGTTCTGGTTGAGTCTATCAAGACGAAGACACAATCATTGGCTATCCCTGAGACCTCCCGGAAGGAGATGGAGGAAATTCTAAAAATCATAAAAAGAAGCGACTACGATGTAGTTGAGCAACTGGGTAAAACTCCATCTAAAATTTCCATGCTAGCTTTACTACTATGTTCTGAGGCGCATGCAAAAGCCTTGGTAAAATTCCTGAAAACTGCCCATGTACCCCAAGAGACATATGTCGATCAGTTCCAAGACTGCGTAGCTAGCTTAACTGCAGATAATGGTCTAGGTTTTTCAGATTCTGATTTAACGCCAAGAGGAAGGAAGCATAATGAGGCATTGCATGTCTCAGTTGAATGTAGGGGCACAACCTTGGCTCATGTTTTGGTGGACACTGGATCATCTCTGAATGTATTGCCTAAAAAAGCTCTTGATAGGCTTGACTGTGAGGGATTGACATTGAAGCCAAGTAACATAGTAGTAAGGGCTTTTAACGGCTCGAAAAGGATGGTACATGGGGAGGTAGACATTCCCATAAAGGTTGGTACCCAAACTTTTGATTCAACTTTTTATGTAATGGATATTTGTCCCTCATATTCTTGCTTGCTAGGCCGACCATGGATTCACAATGTCGGTGTTGTTACTTCTACATTGCACCAAATGCTAAAATATCCAATTCAAGGGAAGATTATCACCATTCATGGAGAAGAAGAGTATATGATCATCCATCTCAATTCCTTCAGATATGTGGAATTAGATGATGAATTTATTGAAAATCCATTCAACACTTTGAAGAAGTCCCCCAAGATGTAGCAGTGACCAAGGATGTGTCTCATGTTCCCAAGATTACAAGGCCTCTACTCCAGATGTCATCTCTGAAGGATGCCCAGGCAGTAATAGAATAAGGTGGATGCACTATATGGGGACAACTCTAAGATATCCCATACAAGTCAGATAATTTTGGTTTGGGTTTCTCTTCAAGTACTCAGAAAGCTATACGTCACGCTCGTGCCGGAGGACCACCCCTGAAGATCAGCAACCGCGAGGTCAACACCGTAGAAGATGATGAAGATAGCTATGAATTTGAGGACTGGATATTTCCAACTGTCAGTGGAGGGCTCAGCAACTGGGAGGCTAGAGATTTTGTCTCGATCACTTTTATCCCACAGTAACCTGTCTTTACATTTTGTTGGATCTGTAATATTAAAACAATTCGCACTCTTAAAACCTTGTGTCTTACCCGAGGCACAATGGTCCATTTGTAAGGGTTATTATCTCATTTTCATATGACATCAATGAATCATGGTTTTCGCATACAAACTTTTGCGCTCATTGTTTTTATTTTTACATTTTCATTTCTTTCAAAAATAGTTATACCCTTACACGCACTCACACTCACAATGCAGGTATACATCCATTTGGGATCCCATGGGTAACGATACTGCTATGGCCTTTTGTGACTCTGAGAATCTAATCTACCAAGCCGAAAATGAAGGTGAGGAAGATTGTGAAGTACCAGGGGAACTTGCCAGACTACTACAACAAGAAGAGAGAACCATTCAGCCTCATGAGGAACCCGTGGATACAATCAACCTAGGTACTGAAGAAGACAAAAAAGAGGTCAAGATGGGTGCCAATCTGGAACCCGGTGTCAAGGAGTCTCTAATTCAGTTGTTACACGATTATGTTGAAGTATTTGCCTGGTCGTATGAAGACATGCCAGGACTTGATGCAGACATTGTGGTACATCATCTGCCTACAAGAGAGGATTGTCCGCCAGTAAAGAAAAAGGTTCGCCGCATGAGGCCTGATATGTCAGAAAAGATTAAAGCAGAAGTCATGAAGCAATTCAATGTTGGATTCTTAGTTGTCACCTCTTATCCCTAATGGGTTGCCAATGTTGTTCTTGTGCCCAAAAAGGACGGCAAAGTGCGAATGTGTGTGGACTACATATATTTGAATAGGGAAAGCCCTAAGGATGATTTTCCACTCCCCCACATTGATATTCTAGTTGACAATACGGCACAACACGAAGTGTTTTCCTTCATGGACGGATTCTCAGGTTACAATCAAATCAAAATGGCACCTGAGGACATGGAGAAAACAACATTTGTCACGCAGTGGGGCACTTTCTGCTATAAGGTGATTCCATTCGGACTAAAGAATGTTGGGGCAACCTATCAGCGTGCCATGGTAGCTTTATTTCATGACATGATACATCACGAAATAGGGGTCTACATGGACGATATGATGGCCAGATCTCAAACAGAAGAAGAGCATCTTGACCACTTATAAAAACTGTTTGAGAGACTGAAGAAGTACAAGCTGAGGTTGAATTCAAACAAATGCACATTTGGGGTACAGTCTAGTAAACTCCTAGGCTTTATCGTCAGCAACAAAGGTATCGAGGTCGATCCTGCAAAAGTTAAAGCAATACAAGAGATGCCTGCTCCTCGTACTGAGAAGGAAGTCAGAGGGTTCTTGGGGCGTTTGAACTACATTGCCAGATTCATCTCTCACCTGACAGCTACTTGTGAACCAATCTTCAAATTGTTGAAGAAAGATCAAGTAGTCAAATGGAATGACGAGTGCCAAGTTACTTTTGACAAAATCGAAGAATACTTACAAGAGCCTCCTGTTTTGATGCCACCAGTTGAGGGAAGACCATTGATCATGTATCTGACTGTTTTGGAAAATTCAATGGGGTGTGTGATGGGGCAGCATGACGAGTCTGGCCGAAAAGAGCACGCTATTTATTACCTGAGCAAAAAGTTTACCGACTGTGAAACAAGATATTCACTGCTCGAGAAAACTTGTTGCGCTCTGGCATGGGCTGCTCACTGGCTAAGACAGTATATTCTGACCCATACTACATTATTGATATCTAAAATGGATCCGATAAAATACATCTTCGAGAAACCTGCTCTCTCCGGGAGAATAGCGAGATGGTAGATGATCCTAACAGAGTACGACATACAGTATACCACCCAGAAGGCAATAAAGGGCAGTGTATTAGTTTATCACCTTGCTCACCAAGCCGTGGAAGACTACCAATCCATGAAGTTCAAATTTCCGGATGAAGACATCATGACGTTAGACAACTATAAAGAATTTAGGCCACGTGACAAACCTGAACAAGGATCCCGATGGACCCTGTTCTTTGATGGGGCATCCAACGCACTTGGCAATGGTATCGGTGATGTACTCATATCTTCGTAAGGATGTCATACTCCCTTTACTGCCAGACTCTGCTTCAATTGTACAAACAACATGGTGGAATATAAAGCATGCATCTTTGGCCTCAGAGCTGCCATAGACCTAGGGATCAAATCTTTGAGTGTGTTCGGAGATTCAGCTTTGGTCCTCATTCAGATAAAAGGGGAATGGAACACCACACACCCTAACCTGGTCCCTTACAAAGAACATGTTTTGACATTGCTACCACATTTTGAGAAGATTACCTTCGAGCATTTCCCGCGAGAAGAAAATCAGCTAGCAGACGCACTAGCCACAATGTCATCCATGTTTAAAATTAAATGGGATAACGAGGCTCCCCAAATCACCATCGAACGAATGGATGAACCAGCACACTGTCACGAGATTAATACTGAAAAAGTAGTGGACCAGCCCTGGTTTCACGAAGTCAAGAGGTATCTCGAGGCTCAAGAATATCCGGAAGGAGCATCAGTTAATGATAAGAAGTTCTTAAGGAGATTCTCTGCTAAATTCTTCCTTAGTAATGGCATCCTGTACAAATGAAATCATGACTCTGCGTTACTTCGGTGCGTAGATAAGGTTGAAGCTGAAAGGATCATGGCTGAATTGCATGAAGGCACTTTTGGCACCCATTCCAGTGGGCATACGATGGAAAAGAAAATCCTACGGGTAGGCTATTACTGATCTACCATGGAAGCAGATTGCTATCAACACTCTCGAACCTGCCACAAGTGTCAGATTTATGCTGACAAGGTGCATGTACCCCCGTTTCCTCTGAATGTCTTGACGGCTCCTTGGCCCTTTGCTATGTGGGGAATTGATATGATTGGGGAAGTCAAGCCCACAGCCTCTAATGGACACCACTTCATCTTAGTGGCCATTGACTATTTTACCAAGTGGGTGGAGGCAGATTCTTTCACTTCTGTTACCAAGAATGTTGTTTCCCGTTTCATCAAGCAAAATCTCATTTGCCGGTACGGTATCCTGGAGAGGATCATCACTGACAATGGTACAAATCTCAACAACACTATGATCACCGCCTTATGCGAACAATTCAAGATTCAGCATCACAATTCTTCTCCTTATCGGCCGAAGATGAATGGTGTTGTCGAAGCTGCAAATAAGAACATTAAAAAGATCATACAGAAAATGATAGTCACATACAAAGACTGGCATGAGATGCTACCATTTGCTCTCCACGGGTATTGTACCACAGTTCGCACATCAACCGGGGAAACACCCTATTCTCTGGTTTACGGCATGGAGGTTGTCTTGCCTATCGAGGTCCAGATCCCCTCTCTGAGGATTATGAAGGATGCAGGGATGAACGAAGACGATTGGATCCAGACTCGACTTGATCAACTGAACTTGATTGATGAGAAGAGACTTACTGTTGTTTGCCATGGTCAAATGTATTAAAACGGATGATCAAGGCTTTCAACAAGAAGGTCAGACGCCAAGTGTATCAAGTTGGGGATCTAGTGATCAAACGCATCATACTGCCACAAGGTGATCCCAGGGGAAAATGGACTCCTGCCTATGAAGGACCATTTGTAATCAAAAATATTTCCTCTGGTTGGGAAATGATCTTGACCACCACGGATGGCGACGACCTGCCGCATCCTGCGGACGCGGACATAGTCAAAAGATACTATACATAAAAGACCCGCTAGGTTGACATACCTCGGCAAAACAAGGGCATCCCGGCGAACCAAAAAGGTTTGAGAAAAAATTAGGGATAAAACAAAAAATTTGTACACCCGGCAAGTTGAAAACCCGAAAGGGCAACTTGGGCAAAAAAGGGTTTCCCGATGGACTGAAAACCCGAAAAGGCGGTCCAGGCAAAAGTTAAGGAATTAAAGCGTATAACTATGTCCCGTTGGATCACTTTGAGGATAACCTTTGGCTTCAACTTGTGAACTCGACATTTCTTACCAATTCAATCATCTTCTGACAAGGCAACAAATAGACAAAATGCTCAGAGATACAAAGGCTATAGCAGAGTGGGAACCCCATGGGATAAATACACATAGCTATCTTTTCTTTGTATTAAAATTTTCATTTTTTCTTACGACGGCATTCTCCTACTAGAATGTTTGTCTCACTGTACAAAAATACTTACTCAATGTCAATACAAAGATATTCCTTTAAAAGTGAAAAACTATCTGTTTTTCTTTACTCTTGTGTTTTGCTTACAAAAACGTTCAATGATTCATTGTTGAACATGTGCATTTGAACATAATTACTGTTTACAAATAAACAAAATAAAAGACAATTACTAATGGCTTTAAGAGGTAGGGAAAACTCTCTAAGCTATTTCTATAAATCCCCCATAATTTGCAGTTTAATTCCCAGCGGAACAAGCTTCCAATTATTAATCCCCAGTAGAGGTCGTTCAATTTCTCAGGATTTCTCAACAGGATTTTACAAGCAGTACACGGCACTTCCCTTACAACAGAGTTTGTTTCTCTAAGCGGAAATTCATCAACACTTCAACTTCACAACATGAAGACTTACACTCCATATCCTCAGCAGCGGTCAGGGATTTATTTTCCCCAATCTAACAGCAGTGTGGCAGATTAGCTCGCATGCACATACATCGCATCCATATATCATAAACATCGATAAAACAAATGCATTATATCATACATTTCATACAACATGACCTTTCATTTTAGCTAACATTTTACCCTTTTCAGGATAAGATTAACAGTTATCATTAAAAAAGTTCAGAGTTCTCAGATACAGTTCAGATACGCTCCAGACATGGATGCCATTCTGACACTCATTCAAAACTAGCTTTCAGATACGCTCCAGACATGGATGCCATTCTGACACTCATTCAAAACTAGCTTTCAGATACAGTTCAGATACGTTCTAGACACGGATGCCATTCTGATACTCATTCAGATTCAACTCTCAGATATAGTTCAGATACGCTCCAGACACGGATGACTATCTGACACTCATCCAAAACTAGCTTTTAGATACAGTTCAGATATGCTCCAGGAATGGATTCCATTCTGATAATCATTCAAAATCAGCTCCCAGATACAGTTCAGATATGCTCCAGACACGGATGCCATTCTAATACTCATTCTTTCAGCTTACAAATTACAATACAAACAATCACTTTTGGATGGCATCTTTAAGCCCATATCCTACATCTTTCTATCACCTCTCCAAATGGCATCTTGAATCCCATTCCCTCAACCATCACATCACCGAGTGCAAATTTCTGGGCACTCTAGTGTCCAATCATCTTCCACCTTCGAGTCACGAATGGCAAAACATGCCAATCTAACTCATCAGGCTTAAGAAGATTGAACTGGAGCAGCTGTTGTACCCCAAAATTTCCCCTCTCACTTATCAAGAATTTTCTCACAATATCTCCTTTGACTCAAGACTGCGCTAGGGTTGATCAGCTCAAGACATCTCCTTAAGCACTGATGACCAAAATTAGGGTTTGAGTTTGCACGAGGATTTTGAACTTCCAATGCCCCATATTACTTTCATGGATCATTATGGACCCCCAATACTACTCATGCCAAGTTTCAAGCCTTGGATCACTCTTTTGCTCAATCAATTGAATAGTTGACCTAAAAATCAGTTGTATTGGGGGAAAAAGTCAATTATGGCCAATTTACAGTCAAACTTCATAATTTTTTGTCCACGTCAACATTTTAGACTCATATGTATCATTTGATCAAGTTTGGACCACAATTCCTCAAGAAATTTGATCAAATCTCCAAAAGGGCAAAATGGTCAAAATTAGGGTTTTGACTGGGAAAGGGCAATTTCTGATTTTTGACCTAGCAAATGATCAATTGGTTTAAGGCATTATCTCAAGAGTCCAATTGCACCATTTTTAAATAATGACATGGTTCAAAATATTGCTCAGGGTCAATTGATTGACAGATGAATTTTCAGTCAACTAGTCAAAAGTCAACTGTACACTGAAAAGGTCAAACTTTGACTTTTTGGTCAAAATCAAGTATCAAAGATTACAATTCATCAAAACATGTCAAAATATGAAACTTATTCATCAAGAAATCAAGAAATCAAGATTTCATTTTGAAAAGTCAAAATTTCTAAACTTAGAAATTTTTCTAAGTGTTAAAAATTTCTTATTTTTTCATAACTTTGAGCAATTTTTTCATAATGATGCAAGATGATTCAAAGGAAACTTCCAACATGAAAGTTGTAGATCTCCGTGAAATATACAAATTTTCTTCACACAACTTATTCCAAAAGTTCTTGGATCTCAAGTTATAATTTTATGAATACATGCTCATGAACTAAAAAAGACTTAGTGAAATTTTGCCCTAGTTAGGCAGTTTTTTGACCTAACTTCATGGACATTTTTCACATAGTTCCAAGATGAATCTTCAAAAGAAATTCAAAGATGGTTTTTATAGCATGTTACAAGCTTTCTAAAATGTCCAAGAACTCATTGAGATCATTTTTGAGCAGGGAGAATCGAAGAGATGAAGTTAGGGTTCCATTCTTGTTTTTCAAGCCATTTTCATGATGAACATTTGATCCAATCTTCAAGAATGTTGTACAAATCTCACTTTGCATTCTTCTAACTTGACTTTAACTCCATAATTAAGTGTTTTCACAGTTGTTGGAAGCTTTAACTCAAGCATTCAATGCATTGTACAAGTATAATTCCATTTTGGGAAGAAAGGCAACATTGCCATTTTAGAAAAGCAAGCTTTATGCAAAGTCGGCTTGCATTGAGCCTTGCATTTGTTCTTTCTGCATAAACACATTCTACACAATCATAACAAGTGTGTTTAAAGGTTTCAGCCACCCTACAAGCCTTGTACCTTGCCTTGGAATAATGCTTGTCAATGTTGCTTCAAAAACAAGGCAAAATCCATAACACGTGATCTCTTATTTTCTGATCATTTCAAAACCTCTAACCCTTTGCTTGTATTTAGGGAGACTATTTTCAACATAAGACATGTTTTTACAAGCCCTCAAACACCCTCAAGTCTTCATAAGTCAGAACTGGCCAAAAACTCCATTTTTGAGCTTCAAACACCCATCTCCATTTCCACTCGTGCGTTTCCACTTTTAACCATATAAACACTTCACATACATCATATAGAACTCATCTCAACACCTATTACACTTCTGTAACTTCATCTTCATCATCCACCACTTTCAAAAATCTCCATTACAGTCGGACTTGAGTAGAGAGTTCTAGTTGGTTTCAGAGCAAAGTAGGAGTTGGAACACACTCAAGGAGGCCTAGGCAAGCTACAGAAATCATCAGGCCATCACAAAGGTTGCTCAAACTCCATACACGACTCCAGCTACAAGAGGTAAGTTTTCAAACTTTTATCTCTTCATACAAGCATCATTTGATTCTGATTTGTGAAGATAAAATATAGATACTGTTGTACCCCAAAATTTGCCCTCCCATTTCCTTCAAGATTTGCTAAGAGCATGCTTCAAAATCTTTCAAAGGTTGCACAGTCCAATGGCCTCCTAACAGTCAAAAATTAGGGTTTTGGTTCTGGCAAAGAAGTTGAAGTTTCCAAGGTTCCAAACAAGTCCCACATGCCTACAAACATTTTCAAGCATCCTCATGTCAAGTTTCAAGACTCACAGCACAAAATTGCACAGTCAAAAACCCTAATTGCTCAACAGTCAACTGCAGGGGCAAAATGGTCATTTGACAGTCAAAAGTCAAAAAATTTGGTCAACATCTCATTTTGAAGCCACAAACATCATTTGATCAATTCTTGATCATGATTCTCAAGGTATGGCTCAAAAAGCCTCAAGATGCAAAAGTTTCTATTTTTGGACAGTTGGAAAAGTCAACTGCAAATTGACCAAGGCATAACTTCCACATGGTTTATCAAAAAAATTCCATCCAAAGCTCATTTTGAAGAGAATGACATTTCCTACAACTCATCTTCACACTTCAAGTCCAAGAAATGCTCTCACAAAAAGTTATCAATCTCAACATTATAGGTCAAATTCAAAAGTCAACAAAAAGGCACTTCAAGTCAAAGACCATAACTTGAGATTGGTAAATCCAAATGACATGGGACCAAATGCATTGGTTAAAGGACTTCAAGACCTTTCCAAAATGTCCAAGAACATGATCAAAGCTTAAAAATTGAGCAAGATATGCCTTGTGGAAGTTGGGAAATTTTTGGGAATTTTGAAAAGTCAACTTTGCTTCAAATGCCTCAAAATTGCTAATGGGCCTCAATTTCTTCCAAGAATCATCACCCAAAAGCTATGCACGACCCATTGACCCAAAGGGGAGTTATTTTCTTATTTTTAATTAATTAATTGAGTTTTTAATCCTATTAATTCATTTAATTAAAATTAAATATAAGAAAAATACTAAAACATGTTTTCAAATCTTTTTATGCAGCATATGTACTCTTTATTCACTCAAGATTTCGTGCACATCCAAAAGGGAAAGAATCTCCCATGATTGGCAATGTTTTGATGGAAAAAAGATTGAAAAAGATGCTTGAAAAATCAAAGATTGAAACATTGATTGAAAGGATTTTTGGGCTTTGTTTTTGACCTAATTCATTCCTCATATATGCATAAACAATAACCTAATGCATAACACAAGAAAGCTGTGCAGGAACTAGGAAACAAAACTTGCATTTTTTCTTAAAAAACCTTGAAACTGTTTTGATAGCTAGAGCATAATTCAAGGTCTCAAAACTATTCCAAAGGCTTGCTGAGACAACGAGGAAGCTATTCCAATTGAAATCAGATCTCCACACGCAAAGAATTGGTAGAACAAAGTTGCTTCCCTTTCAAAATTATGCATAATCGTGTTTTGATTTCTGGACATTTTTCATGCATTTAAATTGTTGATTTATACTAACCATGACCTTCTGAAGCTAATGGTATTACTCAATTGGAGAATAGCTGTCTGAACACGAATTCACCATGAACGTTGCTTAGGGTTTCAAAGCTCTAATTTTGGGGTTTCTTTCATATGGAACAATTGGCCATTCAAACCTACATCATTGAAACCAGGATGTCCAGACGAATAGGAATCACCCATCGCGCCCTTTTTCTTTTTGCTCATAAGCTAATCGCTATTATTCACTGTGTTATTTAGTGGGGGTTTAAAACCCCCGCTATCTGTTTGTATTTTCAGGCAAAAATGAAGAGGCCATGAGGAAGACGCTGAGTTGTAGGCCTGTGATTGGTATATTTGAAAGTTAGCGCGTTTTTTTATTTGGTTTCAGTATAATGCTTGCTTGTCACATATCTTATTTCTATTTTATTATATTAACAAACCAACGCGCTAGTTCAATTGGTGGCAAACGTGTGCTATAGGTACTGGGACCTGGGTTCGATTCCCAGGTCCCCCATATTTCCCTATAATTTTTGTTATAACGTGCTTCTGTGCAGCTTCCATTCTAATGACCATCATGAAGCCCAACGCCTTGGCACGCCACATGTCCCTGAAGATCAATCCAGTGGCCATCACAAGCAGTCCGCCATGGACACCAGTCAACCATTCCTCACACAAACGCTGAAAGTCAACATGGGCTTGCATTCCAGTGGGCTTAATTGCTCAAATATAACCTCCAAATTGGGTCAACCACCCCCCTCTTGTTTGTATTTCTTTCTCTCATTCTTTTTTCTTTTTTTATTTGTTTTAATTTAATTATTTTCTTTTAATTCCTCAAATTAATTTTAATAATACAAAAATACAAAAAAATCAGAAAAGTCAAAAATAAAAATATGTTTTAATATTTAGTTCACTAATCTTTTATTTTGTAAATAAATTTAATAACCCATTTAGGTTAATTTAGGCTTTTTAATTTTAACAGTTTTTTTCTTAAATAAACTAAAAAACATAAAAATTAGGTTTTAGCATTGTTATTCTTTTTTCTTAATAAATAATCCTTTTTATTTCTTATCATTATTAATTATTAATTAATTTTGTAAATACTCTTATAATTAAACAATTAGTAAATTAGGTTTAGACTTAAATTCTTTTTCTTTAACAAGTTAAAAATAGTATAGAATTAGGGTTTCCTATAATAATTAATTTTCTCATTAAATTTCATAAATACCAAAAAAACATAAAAACAAGTTCTTTTCTTTATTTAATCATTAATTACTTTCAATTCCAATTTAATTTCTTTAAAGGGTCCAACGCCCTCGCACTCTCGATTTTTATTTCTTTTCGCACGTTTACTTTTATTTCCTTTTTTTTATATAATGTATTTGCCCCAAGGCTTTGTAATAGATAATTAGGACATTTACTTTCCGTATTTTATTTATTCAAATCGGGTCTTTGTTTAATTTGGCAATGTAGACCCGCGCCTTGTAATAGCGTAGGACCTTTATTTTTCCGCCTTTTAAATTCCGCACCTTTAAACTGTTAATCACATGAAAGAATGTATGCCCAAATAAAATCAAAGCGTAGATCACCAATGCATGACAAGACAAATAATAACTGAAAATGACACACAATTCACACACCACTCCTAGGGTACGCCTCACTGTTGCCTTGCCCCTCGAAACGTGGTCGTCGAGTAGAGGACGTTTTAGTAAGTCCTCATGTCCATGAACATGGCATGGGGGTAGCTTCTAAGGTGTCCTACCATTACTCTGGTGACCACACTGTCCCTAATCCTCGAATTGACCCGAACACCTCCAACGGTGGTGCTACCTACCTCTCAATAGTGGGATGGCACTACCTTAAGGACATTTACACAGACTAATTCCTTAGGGTAGGTAGATGACTCGTAGATACTTGCTCTAATTCAAAACAAATCAAAAACTTCTTTTCACACCGACACTTTACAAAAAGCTTTCAAAAACAACTTTTCAAACACTCTTGAGGACTGATACAAGAGTCGAACTGAAATTTTAAACGGAACTTTTTCAAACCCACTCACCTTGAAAAGCAAACAAACATTTTGAAAACACAAATGAGCAAGTATCTAAGAGCCCATGGATAACCATGGATAGAAAGGGTGCTAACACCTTCCCTTTCTATAAATCTACCTCCCGAACCGAGAACTAATCTCAATAAGGAATTTTTCTGTGCTTTTGTCCTTTCCATGTTGGAGAAAATAAAAGACGGTGGCGACTCTTGCTTCCGCGACATTTCGCGAACCAGCGTTAAACAGTCAGTTCCAGATCCCCCGATCACAGAACTGGCGACTCTGCTGGGACACTATTAAAGTGAGGTGTACCTTAGGACTAAGATCACTTATGTTTTCAATTGTTGTGCTTGTTTGCTTTATTATTGTGGGCTGCATCGGAGTTACATAGATCCTAACCCGGATCTGGGGATACCCTGTTAGGTAGCATAAGCTGTGAGGGACCTGTCCGGCGTAGACCGACATGGGTGAAGCAGTGGCTACATTGGTGTGGCACCTTGGTCTGTACCGATATCCCTTGTGTCGCAACGAGGAGAATATGGGTTTTCTGAGGAGTCATTAAGCACCAACCGACCTTAGAACCTTAAATGACCCAACTTGGCCAATAGAACAGTAGCAGTATGCTACACCCATTGAGGCTAAACTCTCGTGATGGTTCTGGACGCAAGAAAAGATTGCGATGCTGGAGTTATGACCGATTGAGGGTAGTCAGTGATATTGGGATCCTCTAGAACCCGGTTACTTCTGATAGGACAGGTCTTAACCAACAAACTGAAAGAGGGTAATACCTAGACCCCATGCTGGCCTAAACCCTAAGGGCTCTTTTGTGTGACTTGTGTGCCTTCAAACTTGAATACTTGCATACTTGTTATCTGACACTCGAGTTCTTTGTAGGTTTTGTTTACAGTCCTTAATTGGGACTCATTACAGGGCCTACTTACATCATTCCATGCATAGCATGCCATCATACCATTGCATACATCCTGCACAAGGACTAACCCATTTCAAGGATCTCAAGGGTCTGTGATGCAGGTCATGATGAATCAAAATGTTTAGCAAGGGGCAAAGGGGATTTATTTTCCTCTATCCAGGTTGATGATCTGAGTCAAGGGCTATGACCCACTTGATATGGTGAGCTCTGACTCTTGAAGAAGGTTCCCCTAACCAAGGTTGTTTGGAAACCAAAACCAGACATGATGACTAAAGTCAGAGGCTATGACCCACTGGATATGGTGAGCCTTTGACCCTTGAAGAAGGACTCTCAACAACATGCAGTTCCTTCAATCAAGCTATCGGACTCCAATTCTAACAATTTTCTTATTTACCCCGCGAGATCCTCGAAAACATTACATGCATATCATACATATCAGTGCATGACAGGTACCTTTGTTTACAGGTCACTTACCTTCTCCGCTGTTTATTTCAGCCATGACTTCCCAACAAGATAACCAGGACCTTCATGCTCAAGAGACTCAGTTCGGGGAAATCCTCCTGAATCTATCCAAGGGGCAGGAAGAGCTGAGGACACTTCTCATGGGAACTTTGGTCAGGAACAGTGCTGAGGATGAATGGCTGAGACACCTGCAAACTGAAATGGATACAATGAAAGCCCAGATGCTGGGGCAGATGACTATCATTCAAGGCTTAGCTCAAAGACAAGAAGAGCTTGGGGTTCTAGTCAACCAACTGCTTCGGGGTAACCAACTGGGGCAAACATCTAAGGGTAAAGAGCCAGTCATCATTCAACCACCTTTGAGACAAGGGGATAAGGGGAGAGCTCCTCAAATGGCTTCAGTGCCACAAATTCAGCATCAACCTCACCAGCTTCAGGCAGACAATCCCAAAAGGCAATTCACCAAGCTCAACGTGTCGCTGCCTCAAGCTTTACAACAACTGTTGAGGTTGAATTTGGTAACTCTAAGGGACCCTCCTAAGAATCCCAACAGGACACCTGCAAGGTATAACCCTAACGCCTGCTGCGCTTATCATTCTAACAGCCCGGGACATGCTACAGATGATTGTTGGACCTTGAAGAATAAGATCCAGGACCTGATCGATGAAGGAGTTGTGGAATTCACCCAAGATGGCCAGGCTGAGTGCTTCTACCATCCCTACAGGATTCACCAGTTGAAGTAAAAAGCCCTGAGATGAAAAGGCTTTTGTTCATTAGGATTTTCAAGTTGTAATTTTCTTTTGTTCAAACATTTACTCATGTTAAACGTTGTTATTTCATTAATGCATCGCATATGTCTGTTTTGAAGCAATATATTCGTATTCACTATATGCAAATTATTTTCATATTTTTTCTGATGATCAACGCTCGATTAATAATTCTAAGCCTCTTGAGGGAGGATGACGAAAACGATACCGCAATCTACAGTGTGCTTTCGAACAGACCCCGCTGATGAGGTACATGCATTGTTTCAATCCCTAAACACTGGAGTTATAAGGAAGATAATCCCTCGTAAACCCCTCTGAGCCAAAGAAGTAGGAGTTTTTCTTTTCGAAAATTAAAACCCTTTATCACAACCTGGGGCAGGGTAGTTCTCTCAGTTGGTTCAAGTGCATAACAAGTGGCACCAAAGAGGTCCTTATAAAAAAAAAGAAGACAGTGATGATTCCGAATAATCATAAGGATAGGCAGTCATTATATCTCAAAAATAAAAACCCAATAAGTCAAAACCTATGAAGGAGACTTACAAAACTGGGGCATCCCGCTGACTGTAATCACAAAAGAAACAGTTCAGGCAAAATTTAGGGATAGCAAAATCAAAAAGAAAGAGGTCATACAAACCCTCAACAAAAACAAAAAAAATGACTGCCTATTCAGAATAAATCCTCAATATCCGAACCATCACTGATATATCAAAGCAAAGACTCAAACAAGGTCTAACACACGGTCAACTGAGTTTAGGTTTGAAGAACATCACGAAGAGCGGGTGGGTACAAATAAAATTTGAGCCTCTATCCTTTGTTTCTTAAACTGTGAACCAGGCCACGTTATAACCCTCAAAAGTCCTAGCTGAAGCATGGGTTAGTTCGAAAGCATACTGTTATGAAAGGTATCCTGACTCCTTAAGGCCTACAGTAAATACGGAGTTGACATCACGTTTTACAAACATTCACTTGTTTTATGAAAAAGAATGCATTTTCAAAATCTTCAAGACAGACATAAGCTTTGCATTTTTATAACATTGTTTGCATATAACTATTTGTTTGAACAGCAGGAAAATTCGCACGATGAATACCTAGTGAACAAAAGCGCTTCCAATCAAGGGGCATGGCATGAGCATTGTCCATAATCTGGGGCAGTCAAGTCAAGATTCGGAGAATCTCTCAAAGGCCAACCAGCTTGGGGTAAATCTCCATCTGGATCACTTCAGGCATTGGACGATCAAGCGAAGATCTTCTGGTGGTATGGCAACGTAACACTACTGACAGGGGCAACTCCCTACATTCTGAGAGCGTGGACATAGTCGAAAAAATACTACGCGTAATCAAAGACCCGCTAGGTTGACACACCTAGGCAAGAATAAGGGCTTCCCGGCGAACCAAAAGGGTTCGGGCAAAATGAGGGATGAAATGAAAAAATCTGTACACCCGGCAAGTCGAAAACCTGAAAAGGCGGCTTGGGCAAAAAAAAGGGTATCCCGGTGGACTGAAAACCTGAAAGGGCGGTCCAGGCAAAAGTTAGGGATCAAAGCGTACGACTATGTCCTGTCATCTTGTCACCTGCCTACCAGAAGAAGGTTTGTCCATCAACAACTATCAGCACCTCACAAGTCTTCCTCTCCCACCTCAGAAACAGGGGCAATAATGAGTCGTCTAAGAGATCTAATGGTTTTGTCCATCAAGGTACCAAGGTAAGTTCAGCCGAAGAACATAACCAATATACCTTAATTCCCCAGAGAGTGAGCCAGCAAGTCAACGACACTCTCCCCAAGCAAAGTTATACAATCAACCTTAAGGAAGTTGGGTATCCCCCGCAGATCTCAACATCTCCCAGCACAATATACGAATATTCTTAACAAGCATCCCCGGCAGTCTTGGTCTAAGACTGTTCCCCGGCGGTCTACCAGACATTCAGCGGAGCCACTTCCCCAATGCATTTCAAAGAAATTTCCCCAGGAGAGTCCAATCAAAGATTTCCCCAGGAAAGTTTGAACCCATCTCCCCAGCAGGAAGCTTATCCCCAGTAGATTCTGGAAGCTTCTCCCCCGCAGAGCACGAACGCGTCTCCCGGCTTTATTCAAAGGTTATTTCCCCACCAGGATATAACTGGGTTATCCTCAGCCAAAAGCCACGGAAAGATCGTCCCCGACGAAGTCTTCCTATCCCCAGCGGAGTCTATTAACACTTCCAACATAACAACGGTATCCTCAGCGAAGTTATCATCAACATCCCAGCAGAGTACCTCTCTTCCCACAGAGTACTGTTCCCCAGCAAGGTAGCTAGAGTAAATTTTCTCCCCGCAGAGTAATCCATTCGCCAAGTTTATTCCCCAACGGAGTTATCTTCTCCTACCGGTATTCTTGCAACTATCATCCCCAGCGGAAACAACAAAGCACTATTCTCCAACATCAGCCCAGGATGTGATTTCCCGGCGCCCGTCAAGGACTTACTTTCCTAGACAAAAACATACCTTCATAAACATCGCATTTCCATACATTATAGCATGCATATATGCATCATGAACACACAATCTCATTTACATTGAGAACATCATGGCTTGATCCATATCATGTATTGCATATGACTGACCTTTACCTTTCAGGAAAGATCCAGTTAAGTTCTCAGCTATGTCCAAGACTTTCTCGGGTTCAGTTAAATCGACTTCTAAAGATTTTTCTGATTCTTATCCAGTCAAAGGCCTTCTCTGGTTCAGTCAGATCGACGCTAAGATCTCCCTGATTCTTATTCCAGTTGAAGATTCCAAGACCTTGCCTGGTTCAGTTAAATCGACTCCTAAAGATTTTTCTGATTCTTATCCAGTCAAAGGCCTTCTCTGGTTCAGTCAGGTCGACCCTAAGATCTCCCTGATTCTTATTCCAGTTGAAGATTCCAAGACCTTGCCTGGTTCAGTTAAATCGACTCCTAAAGATTTTTCTGATTCTTATCCAGTCAAAGGCCTTCTCTGGTTCAGTCAGATCGACGCTAAGATCTTCCTGATTCTTATTCCAGTTGAAGATTCCAAGACCTTGCCTGGTTCAGTTAAATCGACTCCTAAAGATTTTTCTGATGCCGATCCAGTCAAAGGCCTTCTCTAGTCCAGTTAAATCGATTCCTAAAGATTTTCCTGATGAAGACTCAGTAGAAGACATCCAAGATTCTCTCATTGTTACTATTGAGGTAGTAATCGCCCCAGATTCTCTCATCGTTACTGTTGAGGTAGTAATCGCCCCAGATTCTCTCATTGTTACTGTTGAGGTAGTAATCGCCCAAGGTTCTCTCATTGTTACTGTTGAGGTAGTAATCGCCCAAGATTCTCTCATCGTTACTGTTGAGGTAGTAATCGCCCCAGATTCTCTCATCGTTACTGTTGAGGTAGTAATCGCCCCAGATTCTCTCATCGTTACTGTTGAGGTAGTAATCGCCCAAGGTTCTCTCATCGTTACTGTTGAGGTAGTAATCGCCCAAGGTTCTCTCATCGTTACTGTTGAGGTAGTAATCGCCCCAGATTCTCTCATCGTTACTGTTGAGGTAGTAATCGTCCAAGGTTCTCTCACCGTCCCGTTGAGGTAGTAACCATCCCTAATTCATTCATCACCTTTTGAAGCTCCAGACTCGATTCCTGTATCTCGCCAGGGCACGTCTGAAGAGGTTTTAAGATTCAATTCATGTAACCAGTCAGGGCACATCTACACAAAGAGTCTGAAGACCAGCTCCTGTAACAGGCCAGGTAATCGTTTTCTTTTTCAGGTACGCAAGTTCTCGCTAAGGAATCTCTTACGCGATCGACACCCAGATGGCATCTATAAGCCCATCCACCTATCCATCACCTCTCAACATGGCATCTGTAAGCCCATCTTCCTATCCATCAATCTCCAAATGGCATCTGTAAGCCCATTCCCCACATCACACTGTTAACATGTGAGCGCAAATTTCTGGGCACTCTAGTGTTCAATCATCTTCCACCTTCGGATTACGAAAGGCACGTCAGCCAATCTACATCCTCAGGTCTAAGAAGATTGAACAGGGGCAACTGTTGTACCCCAAAATTTTCCCTCTCATTTCCTTCAAGATTTGCTAAGAGCATGCTTCAAAATCTTTCAAAGATTGCACAGTCCAATGGCCTCCTAACAGTCAAAAATTAGGGTTTTGGTTCTGGCAAAGAAGTTGAAGTTTCCAAGGGTCCAAACAAGTCCCACATGCCTACAAACATTGTCAAGCATCCTCGTGTCAAGTTTCAAGACTCACAGCACAAAATTGCACAGTCAAAAACCCTAATTGCTCAACAGTCAACTGCAGGGGCAAAATGGTCATTTGACAGTCAAAAGTCAAAATTTTTGGTCAACATCTCATTTTGAAGCCACAAACATCATTTGATTAATTCTTGATCATGATTCTCAAGTCATGGCTCAAAAAGCCTCAAGATGCAAAAGTTTCTATTTTTGGACAGTTGGAAAAGTCAACTGCAAATTGACTAAGGCATAACTTCCACATGGTTTATCAGAAAAATTCCATCCAAAGCTCATTTTGAAGAGAATGAAATTTCCTACAATTCATCTTCACACTTCAAGTCCAAGAAATGCTCTCACAAAAAGTTATCAATCTCAACATTATAGGTCAAATTCAAAAGTCAACAAAAAGGCACTTCAAGTCAAAGACCATAACTTGAGATTGGTAAATCAAAATGACATGGGGCCAACGGAATTGGTTAGAGGACTTCAAGACCTTTCCAAAATGTCCAAGAACATGATCAAATCTTAAAAATTGAGCAAGATATGCCTTGTGGAAGTTGGGAAATTTTTGGGAATTTTGAAAAGTTAACTTTGCTTCAAATGCCTCAAAATTGCTAATGGGCCTCAATTTCTTCCAAGAATCATCACCCAAAAGCTATGCACGACCCATTGACCCAAAGGGGAGTTATTTTCTTATTTTTAATTAATTAATTGAGTTTTTAATCCTATTAATTCATTTAATTAAAATTAAATATAAGAAAAATACTAAAACATGTTTTCAAATCTTTTTATGCAGCATATGTACTCTTTATTCACTCAAGATTTCGTGCACATCCAAAAGGGAAAGAATCTCCCATGATTGGCAATGTTTTGATGGAAAAAAGATTGAAAAAGATGCTTGAAAAATCAAAGATTGAAACATTGATTGAAAGGATTTTTGGGCTTTGTTTTTGACCTAATCCATTCCTCATATATGCATAAACAATAACCTAATGCATAACACAAGAAAGCTGCGCAGGAACTAGGAAACAAAACTTGCATTTTTTCTTAAAAAAACCTTGAAACTGTTTTGATAGCTAGAGCATAATTCAAGGTCTCAAAACTATTCCAAAGGCTTGCTGAGACAACGAGGAAGCTATTCCAATTGAAATCAGATCTCCACACGCAAAGAATTGGTAGAACAAAGTTGCTTCCCTTTCAAAATTATGCATAATCGTGTTTTGATTTCTGGACATTTTCCATGCATTTAAATTGTTGATTTATACTAACCATGACCTTCTGAAGCTAATGGTATTATTCAATTGGAGAATAGTTGTCTGAACACGAATTCACCATGAACATTGCTTAGGGTTTCAAAGCTCTAATTTTGGGGTTTCTTTCATATGGAACAATTGGCCATTCAAACCTACACCATTGAAACCAGGATGTCCAGACGAATAGGAATCACCCATCGCGCCCTTTTTCTTTTTGCTCATAAGCTAATCGCTATTATTCACTGTGCTATTTAGTGGGGGTTTAAAACCCCCGCTATCTGTTTGTATTTTCAGGCAAAAATGAAGAGGCCATGAGGAAGACGCTGAGTTGTAGGCCTGTGATTGGTATATTTGAAAGTTAGCGCGTTTTTTTATTTGGTTTCAGTATAATGCTTGCTTGTCACATATCTTATTTCTATTTTATTATATTAACAAACCAACGCGCTAGTTCAATTGGTGGCAAATGTGTGCTATAGGTACTGGGACCTGGGTTCGATTCCCAGGTCCCCCATATTTCCCTATAATTTTTGTTATAACGTGCTTCTGTGCAGCTTCCATTCTAATGACCATCATGAAGCCCAACGCCTTGGCACGCCACATGTCCCTGAAGATCAATCCAGTGGCCATCACAAGCAGTCCACCATGGACACCAGTCAACCATTCCTCACACAAACGCTGAAAGTAAACATGGGCTTGCATTCCAGTGGGCTTAATTGCTCAAATATAACCTCCAAATTGGGTCAACCACCCCCCTCTTGTTTGTATTTCTTTCTCTCATTCTTTTTTCTTTTTTTATTTGTTTTAATTTAATTATTTTCTTTTAATTCCTCAAATTAATTTTAATAATACAAAAATACAAAAAAATCAGAAAAGTCAAAAATAAAAATATGTTTTAATATTTAGTTCACTAATCTTTTATTTTGTAAATAAATTTAATAACCCATTTAGGTTAATTTAGGCTTTTTAATTTTAACAGTTTTTTTCTTAAATAAACTAAAAAACATAAAAATTAGGTTTTAGCATTGTTATTCTTTTTTCTTAATAAATAATCCTTTTTATTTCTTATCATTATTAATTATTAATTAATTTTGTAAATACTCTTATAATTAAACAATTAGTAAATTAGGTTTAGACTTAAATTCTTTTTCTTTAACAAGTTAAAAATAGTATAGAATTAGGGTTTCCTATAATAATTAATTTTCTCATTAAATTTCATAAATACCAAAAAAACATAAAAACAAGTTCTTTTCTTTATTTAATCATTAATTACTTTCAATTCCAATTTAATTTCTTTAAAGGGTCCAACGCCCTCGCACTCTCGATTTTTATTTCTTTTCGCACGTTTACTTTTATTTCCTTTTTTTTTATATAATGTATTTGCCCCAAGGCTTTGTAATAGATAATTAGGACATTTACTTTCCGTATTTTATTTATTTAAATCAGGTCTTTGTTTAATTTGGCAATGTAGACCCGCGCCTTGTAATAGCGTAGGACCTTTATTTTTCCGCCTTTTAAATTCCGCACCTTTAAACTGTTAATCACATGAAAGAATGTATGCCCAAATAAAATCAAAGCGTAGATCACCAATGCATGACAAGACAAATAATAACTGAAAATGACACACAATTCACACACCACTCCTAGGGTACGCCTCACCGTTGCCTTGCCCCTCGAAACGTGGTCGTCGAGTAGAGGACGTTTTAGTAAGTCCTCATGTCCATGAACATGGCATGGGGGTAGCTTCTAAGGTGTCCTACCATTACTCTGGTGACCACACTGTCCCTAATCCTCGAATTGACCCGAACACCTCCAACGGTGGTGCTACCTACCTCTCAATAGTGGGATGGCACTACCTTAAGGACATTTACACAGACTAATTCCTTAGGGTAGGTAGATGACTCGTAGATACTTGCTCTAATTCAAAACAAATCAAAAACTTCTTTTCACACCGACACTTTACAAAAAGCTTTCAAAAACAACTTTTCAAACACTCTTGAGGACTGATACAAGAGTCGAACTGAAATTTTAAACTGAACTTTTTCAAACCCACTCACCTTGAAAAGCAAACAAACATTTTGAAAACACAAATGAGCAAGTATCTAAGAGCCCATGGATAACCATGGATAGAAAGGGTGCTAACACCTTCCCTTTCTATAAATCTACCTCCCGAACCGAGAACTAATCTCAATAAGGAATTTTTCTGTGCTTTTGTCCTTTCCATGTTGGAGAAAATAAAAGACGGTGGCGACTCTTGCTTCCGTGACATTTCGCGAACCATCGTTAAACAGTCAGTTCCAGATCCACCGATCACAGATACCATTGCCACGAAGCTGTACATGTCCATAGTTTGCATTTATATGGCCTGAGCTTAGAGAATTTTAAAGTTGAAGTTTCTGAAATTTTTAGGTTTTAATTTAGGGCCAGAAAAATTCTCACTCATCTTGGATTTAGAGCTTTAGTTATTTATATGGTTGGATTCGTGGGAAGAAATGCCACAACTTTCATGTTTGTACTTTCCATTTTTGTTGAGAGATGAAGAAGTTACAGGTACTCATGTTGGCTGAAGGTTGAAGACGAAGTACAGGCCTTGGAAGCATGTTATGTTATGTATTTATCATTTCATTTTAATTAACGGATGTATAGCCACCCCAGTGGTAAGGCAGCGCGCTGGTAACCAAGAGGGCGTGGGTTCAACACCCAGCACGCTGTTTTTTGTTATTTTTCACACTTTTTCCACATTTTTTTGGTTTCTTTGCAGCGCCTGGACCCAACATTGGGCCTTTGATTCTTTTTGCTAACTTGCTAACCCCTGCCTCACTTCAATACCCCCTGACCCATATTTTCATTATTATTTTCTTTTTCTTATTTTATTTTATTTCTTTTTCCTTTATTATTATTAATATTATTATTAGTATTATTATTAATATTATTTTTTATTGTTATTAATAAAAACCCAAAAAAAAAATTCTATTTATTATTTTTACACTTATCTATTTTATTTTCTCTATAAAACAAAAAGACTAAAAAACATTTCTCTTAATAATTAATTTCTTTTTAATAATTAATATCTAGACATGGGTTTAATTATTTATTTTCTTAATTAAAATTAATTTAGAACTTAGGTTTATTTTAATTAATTAATTTTCATATTATTTTTATTAAGTTAAAACCTTTTCAAAAAAAAAACCCTAAAACACATTTTAACTTAATTTCCTTCTTAATTAATTTAGGTTTACATTTTGTTTATTTTTCATTAATCATCTCTCTTAATTAGGTTAAAACTCCTTTCATAAAAACAACAAAAATCATTTCGTTTTCCATTTATATTCTTGCATTTTATTTTCAATTTTGTACAATATTCAATATGGTTGTAATAGATAATTAGGTTTAACTTTCTTACAATCCCCATTTGTAAATTTGTACACCCCCTCCCCTAATGATGTAATAGCGTAGTAATTTTACTTTTCACAATTTATCGCTTTATATAAATGCTAGTAATTAGGTTTTTGTATGGAAAGACTAAAACCAACAAAATAGCAAACCCTAATCAAGATAAAAACAAAGCATGAAAACAACACACTTACATACAAGCACCCCTAGGGTAAAATCCACTTGGTTGCCTTGCAAAATGGCCATATTACGCATGTGAGGTATCTTAGAAAAAACAAACGAATACAATATCATAGTCCCTCAATGACGCTATCTAAGTTGCCTTATAAATGATCTTAGTCCCTAAAAGAGAATGCTAAGATGCCTTGTAACATTGCTAATTATGGTTATACGATGACCCATGCCCGTCCCGTTTACATCCAAAGATAGGGTTACTTACCAAATCAATGGTAAGATAGCAATATCAAAGGAAAGAGGAAATGAACATGAAAGACTTTTGAGTAGGTAGAATGCTCCTAATTACTTGCTCAATTTCAAACAAAATATCCTTGCTATTTTCAAAAGATAAACATCTTTGTATACATTCTTACAAACAAGAATCATTACAAAGATTGCCTAAACAATGGCCTTTTTACAAAATACTTTTAAAAACCACACTAAGCATAATTTCAAACAAAAGCAAGTGATCTAGCAAGTAACTAAGAGCCCATGGATAACCATGGATGAAAATGGTGCTAATACCTTCCCTTTTCATAATCTCCCCCCCCCCCCCCCCCCGAACTCAAGAAAAAATCTCAAAGGTCTTTCTTGTGCTTTTTCACCTTTCCTTTAGGATAAAAGAAAAGTCGGTGGCGACTCTTGCTAACCGCAACATTTGCGATCAAACGCAAAACCTTCAAGTCAGTTCTCCCACTGTATGACACACCAGAATCTCATCCCATACAAGAAACATATACAGACATTGCTCCCACACTTTGAGGAGGTAACCTTTGAACATTTCCCATGAGAAGAGAATCAGTTAGCAGACGCTCTAGATACCATGTCTTCTATGTTTAAGGTCAGGTGGGACAATGAAGCTCCCCGAATAACTATCGAGAGGTTGGATGAACCAGCATACTGCTGTGAAATTGATACTGAAGAGGTAGCAGACAAACCTTGTTTTCACGAAGTAAAAAGGTATCTCGAGGCTCAAGAGTATCCCGAGGGAGCATCTGTCAATGACAAAAAGTTTCTGAGAAGGTTCGCCGTGAAATTCTTCCTCAGTAATGGAATCCTCTACAAGCACAACCATGACTCTACCTTATTGCGGTGTGTAGACAAGAGCGAAGCAGAGAGGATTATGGCAGATTTACATGAAGGTACCTTCGCAACCCATTCAAGTGGATATACCATGGCTACGAAGATCCTACGTGCAGGATACTATTGGTCCATTATGGAAGAAGATTGTTATCAGCACTCCCAAACTTGTCATAAATGCCAGATCTATGCTGATAAGGTGCATGTGCCTCCGGTTCCTTTGAATGTCTTGACAGCTCCTTGGCCCTTTGCAATATGGGGCATTGACATGATCAGAGAGATTAGACCTACCGCTTCCAATAGGCATCGCTTCATCCTGGTGGCCATTAATTACTTCACGAAGTGGGTTGAAGCTGCCTCCTTTGCTACTGTTACCAAGAATGTTGTGGCGCGATTTATCAAGCATAACCTGGTTTGTCGTTACGGTGTGCCAGAGAGAATCATCACGGAAAATGGTACGAATATCAATAACACGATGATAACCGAACTCTGTAAGCAATTCAAGATACAGCATCATAACTCTTCTCCCTACCGGCCGAAGATGAATGGAATTGTCGAAGTTGCTAACAAGAACATCAAAAAGATCATACAGAAGATGACGGTGACATACAAAGACTGGCATGAGATGTTACCATTTGCTCTTCATGGGTACCGTACCTCAGCACGGACATCAACAGGGGCAACACCCTACTCTCTGGTATATGGCATGGAGGTTGTCCTGCCTATTGAGGTCCAGATCCTCCTCTCTGAGGATTATGAAGGATACGAGTTTGAACGAATACGACTGGATCCAGACTTGACTTGATCAACTGAATCTGATCGATGAGAAGAGACTTACTGTTGTCTGTCATGGTCACATTTATCAAAAATGAATAATCAAGGCTTTCAACAAAAAAGTCAGACGCCGAGAATATCAAGTCGGGGATCTAGTGATCAAGCGCATCATACTGCCGCAAGGTGATCCCAGGGGAAAATGGACTCCCACATACAAAGAGCCATTTGTGATCAAAAACATTTTCTCGGGTGGAGCCATGATTCTGACCACCATGGACGGTGACGACCTTCCTCACCCTGTCAATACGTACATAATGAAAAGATACTACGTGTGATTAAATACCAGCTAGGTTGACTGGCCTAGGAGAAAATAAGGGCTTCCCGACGAACCAAAATGGTTCAGGTAAAAAATAAGGATGAAAACAAAAAAATATGTACACCCGGAAAGTCAAAAACCTGAAAAGGGGGCTTGGGCAAAAAAGGGTATCCCGGTGGACTGAAAACCCGAAAGGGCGGTCCAGGAAAAAGTTAGAGATTTAAATTGTATCACTATGTCCCATTGGATCATCTTACAATCAGACCTCAGTACTAACTATCAAGCTCGAACGACACCAATCAATCCAATCAGCTTCAGACAAGCAGCAAAGTGATGAGATGCTCGAAGACATAGCGGTAATAACAGAATTGAAACTCAATGGGATTATTGCACATAATTGTTTTCTTCTATTTGTACACAATATTGTATAGCTTTTTTTTTCATGGCGGCGTTCTCTTACTAGAGCGTCAGCTTCCTTGTACAAAAACGCCTGTTATAGGCCAACTTCAAAAAATAAATACAAGTCATTTTCACAAAACCATTTGTTTTTCTTTTTCTGTTTTGTCTTGCAAAAAATGTCCAATGATTTATTCTTGACATATGAATTTTAATATAATCGTTGTTCACAAATATCTGCATAAGAAACGGAAAGACAATTGCTTGTAACTTAAGAAACATGGGCAAAAACTATAAAAAAAATCATGCCAAGCCCGACAGTTACTCTGTTCAGCAGGTACAGGGGCAGAGACAACTTGGAAACAAGATCACAATTGCATACATCCTCGTGACATCTACACTACCCATTGAGTAAAAGGCGATCAAAGCATTGATATTAGTTCCCCCAAACAGGAGCTACTTTCCCCAGCAAAGTTCCCTCAGAGAGTTGACATTTATATTCCCCAGCCGATTTTTTATAATTGCAAGCGATTCATAAAGTTGTCTCCCAATAAGAGTTTATTTCTCTGAATATAAAAGCTCAATCCCAAACAGAGCTTATTCATCCAACTATGGAAGTTCATCCTCCAATAGAGTTATTCCCCCGCAGAGTTATTCTCAAGTAGAGTCTCTCTCTGGCAGAATATTCACAAACAGAAAAGGGTAAATCCACGCCATAGTCATCTCCGTTCACCATCCCCAGCGGAAGTAGAAGAACCACTTTTTTTTATAACGGTCAGGAATTCAATTTCCAGTCCTCTCCAGCAGCAGTCAGGGATTTATTTTCCCATACTCGAATATTCATAATAGCATTTCATGTTCATACATCATGACATACGCCTACATATCGCATACAGCGTAATCTCATTTATTTTGAGAACATCATCACACAATGCATTCCATGCATCACATATAATTAACCCTCTACCTTTTCAGGAAAGATGGTTATCATCAACAATTCCAACAATTCAAGATTAAATCCATGAAGTTATACATGTCACATCTGCAGACAACTAATGGAAAATCAGTTCCCGAAACCAAACGGGTCAATTAATCTACGTGATCAAATAAAGCAAGCCCTACTATCCAAGCTTTCATTTCAAAGTAACCCTACTATCCAGGTTCCTTCTCATATCCCTACTATCCAGGCTTTCATTTCGAAATAACCGTACTATCCAGGTTCCTTCTCATAGCCCTACTATCCAGGCTTTCATTTCGAAGTAACCCTACTATCCAGGTTCCTTCTCATAGCCCTACTATCCAGGCTTTCATTTCGAAGTAACCCTACTATCCAGGTTCCTTCTCATAGCCCTACTATCCAGGCTTTCACTTTGAAGTAACCCTACTATCTAGGTTCCTTCTCATAGCCCTACTATCCAGGCTTTCATTTCGAAGTAACCCTACTATCCAGGTTCCTTCTCATAGCCCTACTATCCAGGTTCCTTCTTATAGCCCTACTATCCCGGCTTTCATTTTGAAGTAACCCTACTATCCAGGTTCCTTCTCATATCCCTACTATCCAGGCTTTCATTTCGAAGTAACCCTACTATCCAGGTTCCTTGTCATAGCCCTACTATCAAGGCTTTCATTTCGAAGTAACCCTACTATCCAGGTTCCTTCTCATAACCCTACTATCTAGGATTTCATTTCGAAGTAACCCTACTATCCAGGTTCCTTCTCATAGCCCTACTATCCAGGATTTCATTTCGAAGTAACCCTACTATCCAGGTTCCTTATCATAGCCCTACTATTCAGGCTTTCATTTTGAAGTAACCCTACTATCCAGGTTCCTTCTCATAGCCCTACTATCCAGGCTTTCATTTAGAAGTAACCCTACTATCTAGGTTCCTTCTCATAGCCCTACTATCCAGGCTTTCATTTCTAAGTAACCCTACTATCCAGGTTCCTTCTCATAGCCCTATTATCCAGGCTTTCATTTCGAAGTAACCCTACTATCCAGGTTCCTTCTTATAGCCCTACTATCCAGACTTTCATTTCGAAGTAACCCTACTATCCAGGTTCCTTCTCATAGCCCTCCTATCCAGGCTTTCACTTTGAAGTAACCCTACTATCCAGGTTCCTTCTCATAGCTCTATTATCCAGGATTTCATTTCGAAGTAACCCTACTATCCAAGTTCCTTCTCATAGCCCTATTATCCAGGCTTTCATTTCGAAGTAACCCTACTACCCAGGTTCCTTTTCATAGCCCTACTATCCAGGCGTTCATTTTGATGTAACCTTACTATCCAGGTTCCTTCTCATAGCCCTACTATCCAGGATTTCATTTTGAAGTTACCCTACTATCCAGGTTCCTTCTCATAGCCCTACTTTCCAGGCTTTCATTTCAAAGTAACCCTACTATCCAGGTTCCTTCTCATAGCCCTACTATCCAGGCTTTCATTTTGAAGTAACCCTACTATCCAGGTTCCTTCTCATAGCCCTACTATCCAGACTTTCATTTCGAAGTAACCCTACTATCCAGGTTCCTTCTTATAGCCCTACTATCCAGGCTTTCATTTCGAAGTAACCCTACTATCCAGGTTCCTTCTCATAGCCCTACTATCCAGGATTTCATTTCGAAGTAACCCTACTGTCCAGGTTTCTTCTCATAGCCCTACTATCCAGGCTTTCATTTCGAAGTAACCCTACTATCCAGGTTCATTCTCATAGCCCTACTATCCAGGCTTTCATTTCGAAGTAACCCTACTATCCAGGTTCCTTCTTATAGCCCTACTATACAGGCTTTCATTTCGAAGTAACCCTACTATCCAGGTTCCTTCTCAAAGCCCTAATATCCAGGCTTTCATTTCGAAGTAACCCTACTATCCAGGTTCCTTCTTATATCCCTACTATCCAGGCTTTCATTTGGAAGTAACCCTACTATCCAAGTTCCTTCCCATAGACCTACTATCTAGGCTTTCATTTTGAAGTAACCCTACTATCCAGGTTCCTTCTTATAGCCCTACTATCTAGGCTTTCATTTTAAAGTAACCCTACTATCCAGGTTCCTTCTCATAGCCCTACTACCCATGTTTTCATTTCGAAGTAACCCTACTATCCAGGTTCCTTCTCATAGCCCTACTGTCCAGGCTTTCATTTCTAAGTAACCCTACTATCCAGGTTCCTTCTCATAGCCCTACTATCCAGGCTTTCATTTCAAAGAAACCCTACTATCCAGGTTCCTTGTCTTTTATCTCCAGAAAAAAGATACGGTCAATTTCATATTCCCCGATAAGTCGTTGTAAAGCCTGGGATACGACCAAATAATAGCTCATTTTTGTCTCATCAGTCAAGAGTTAATTCCCCAATAGAGTAATGGACAACCGAACCTCCTATACTCTATTTCCTGGGACACAAATCAACACCCCCCAGCGAACTCCTCCTCAACGGCAGGTACAAGAATTATTGCAAAGGAATATCTTATGCAACCGATATCTTTTCTAGATGGCATCTTTAAGCCCATCTCTGACGATTTTCCGTCGCCTTCCAAATTGCATATGTAAGCCTATTCCCGATATTACCGATCAGTATTACTTCATGTGAGTGCAAATTTATGGGCACTCTAGTGTTCAATCATCTTCCACCTTCAGATTACGAAAGATATACCAGCCAATCTACATCCTCGGGTTTAAGAAGATTGAACAGGGGAAGTTGTTGTACCCCAAAATTTTCCCTCCCATTTTTACTTAAAATATACTCCTAGAGGTCCTCAATTGCTCAAGGTTGACTAAGGATTGACCAGACAAATCCTCCTCCTAAGACAATGAGCTTCAAACTAGGGTTTCACTCCTCATCAAGATGTTTGAGTTCCAAGGGTCCTAAATGATTTCCATTGCCCTAATATGTTCTCAAGATCATCCATGCCAAGTTTCATGCCTTGCACAAGAAGTTTTCTCAGTCAACTGCTCAAATGCCTAAAAATCAATTATACTAAGTCAGAAGTCAACTGTGGCCCACATACAGTCAAACTTAAAGATTTTTGGTCAACATCAACATTTTAGAGTAATATCCATAATTTGATCAAGGGTTGATCATGATTCCTCAAGGAATACCCCAAATTCATCAAAACTCAAAAGTTGCTAAATTAGGGTTTCTATAGGAAAAGTCAACCAAACTTTAACCAGGCATAACTTTCTCATACTTTATCAGAAATTTCTCATCCAAGGCTCATTTTGAAGAGAATCCAATTCCCTATAACTCATCTTCATCCCTCAAGTTCAAACAATTCACTCATGAAAAGATATAAATTCAGACATTATAGGCCATTTCAAAAAGTCAACAAAAACACCTTTTGGGTCAAAGCTCCTTACATGAACATGGAAGAACCAATTGAGATGAAACCAAATAGGTTGCTTAGGGGAAACCATAAGATTTCTAAAAAGTCCAAGAACACCCTCTTAGGGTTAAAATTGAGAGAGATATGCATTGTCAAAGTTGGCCATTTTTGGAAATTTGCCCAAAGTCAACAATGCCCAAAATTGCATTTTTTTTCACATGGGCCCATTTTTTCAAGATAGAATCTCAGTCCTAGCATGGTCCACGACCTATGGGACCCTCCATGCCTTTTATTTTTATTTATTTAATTTATTTTGATTTTTATTCATTTGAAAATCAAATAAATTCAAATAAAATCAAAATAAATCAAATTAAGGGAATGAGATTTGTTTTGAATTGAATTATGGATCGTGCAAGTTGTATAACATCAAGAAAATCGTGCCAAGCCAAAAACAAGGGGAAATCTCCAATTTTGGAAAGATTTGAATCAAAATTCAAGACCATCAATCTCTTGATTCTTTCCAAGTTTTATTGACCTAATTGGATTCACTACTTATACAAAAGTTGTGAACCCTAGAAAAAGAGAATTCACGCGCAGCCTGCCTCCCAAGAGCAAGAACAAAGTTCAACTTTTTTGTGAAAAAGCAAAAATCGTATTCCCTTCTATAGGTCGTTTCAAGTTATTCCAAGGATCAAAACACAGCCTTGGACACTCACTGGAGCGATTGCAAGCATTATCAAAGCCTGAAGCATCAAGAATCACGCGCTAGCACCTCCACGGTTTGCCTTTTTTTCAAAACTCGATTACCATGATTCTTGCATCATAAACATGTTTTGATCATATATCCATGCTTGCTATCATATTTGCAATGTTTTTGATTGGTTTAATTGAAGTTTGAGTGCAGGAATAACTTCTTGCCATGGCTAGGTTTCCGGAGCTCCAATTTGGGGAACCCTAGTTAGAGGCAAAATCAGGCTAAATTGAGGACCTTTTCATGTCCAGGGGTTAATTTGCAATTGATCCATGGCTTTGGATGGAATTTATTCTGCTTGGATTGCATTTTTTATGTTTGCAGGTTTGTAGCTACGCACAAGAACTGTCACTATAGCCTATAGTGACGAGTTCGTATGTAGGTAAAAGTTATCTCTAAAACAACAGTCCATGGGGAAGAAGATGAAGGTGTGTCAATACCTGAGTGGATAGTTTGAAATTCGCGCGTTTTCTTATAATATTGCCCCCATTATCCATTATATTATTTGTTGTTGGTTTCTATTAACAAAAGGCCAACTGGCCCAGTGGCAAGCAGGGAAGGTTTGCAACGCGCGTGTGTAGGAGGTCATGGGTTCGATCCCTGCCTCCTACATAATATTTTTCCTATTGTTTAATTGTAGATCTGGTGTTATCACTCAAAACGCGCCTACCATACACCTCAACATCTCAGCATTGGATCATCACATGACCCCGATCTAACACACCACAGGCGTAGCACATGGTGAATCCTCCAAAGGCTAATGGCATTGGATCAGGTGCAGCCTTGGGCTAGCTATTCTGGGCACTGAAAATTCAGCATACACCCCCATATTTGTTTCCAACACCAGGCCCATTCTTTTCTTTTTTTAATTTCTTATTTTAATTAATTTTTTTAATTATTTTTTTCATAAAAAAAATCATTGTTTTTTTTAATTAAATCAAAAATCATAAAAACACAAAAAATATTAGAATTAGGTTTTTTATATAAAATATTTAATTGCATTAATTAATTAGATTAGTTAGGATAATTTAAACTCCTTTTTTTCATAATTAAAATTAATTAGAATTTAGGTTAATTTGCAAAAATTAATTATTTTTTCTCAAAAATCCAAAAAATATATTTTTTTATTAAATTAAATATCTTTGAATTTAATTTTAATTCCTTGTATTTAATTTCATCGCGCGCATTTATTTATTTATTTTTCCAATTAATGTAATTGCTTCGAGTTTGTAATAGTTAATTAGGTTTATTATTATTTTCATTTACTGTTTTCTCCTGGTTTTTGATTATGTAATCCCCCTCCCCAAAGCCTTGTAATAGCTAGGTTTTAAGTTCTCGCATTTTACTTTCCGTCATTATAAACTATTAGATGATTGATACTAGGATTGTATGCAAAAGATCATAATTTTAAAACAATAGAAAACCCTAAATATGCAAAGATAAATAACTGAAAAAACAAACACTTGCACATGCTCACTCCTAGGGTTTACCCCACTTCGGTTGCCTTCGGTAAACGGTCATGAAGTATAGGGAGTTTTAGTGGTTTCCCTCTAGTCCCGAAAGATCAAAAATGTCTCATTCAAATGTTGCCTCGAAAAGATCTTTATGACTTTAGGGTAATTACTAAGGTTTCCTAACCATTGCTTTAGTGATCGTAATTGTCCATTTTGTCCCTTTCGATTGTCCCTTAAACTCCAATGATGGATCTTCCTACTCCTTAATAGTAGTATTGTGCTGTCTAAAGGAAATAAGAAAATGAACAGACTTTTTTCGAGTAGGTAGAAACTTTTAGGTGCTTGCTCAAAACAACAAATTTTTACACTTACACTTTCAAACAAATTTTTCAAACTAAAGTTTTCAAAAGAAAAATGCTTTATCACACCCTTGAAGACTGATACAAGGGTTACCATAAAGTAAAACTCCGCACTAAGGTAATTTCAAAACTTTTTAAACATACAAACACAAAAGCAATTTCAAAAATAAGCAAGTACCTAAGAGCCCATGGAAAACCATGGATAGAAAGGGTACTAACACCTTCCCTTTTATCCCGTACTCAGAAACATCTCGAAAAAGTTTTTTTCTGTTCTTTTTCCTTTTCCTTTGTTGGATGAAATAAAAGTCGGTGGTGACTCTTGCTTACTGTGATGCGGTGGGAGAACTGACTTGAGGGTTTTGCGTTTTATTGCAAATGTTGCGGTTAGCAAGAGTCGCCACCGACTTTTCTTTTATCCAAAAGGAAAGGTGAAAAAGCACATGAAAGACCTTTGAGATTGTTTCTTGAGTTCGGGGGGTAGATTATGAAAAGGGAATGTATTAGCACCCTTTTCATCCATGGTTTTCCATGGGCTCTTAGTTACTTGCTAGATCACTAGATTTTTATTTTGAAATTGTGCTTTGTGTGGTTTTGAAAGTATTTTGTAAAAGAGGCCATTGTTTAGGCAATCTTTGTAATGATTCTCGTTCGTAAGAATGTATACAAAGATGTTTGTCTTTTTGAAAATGTTTTCAATGTTTGTAAGATGTTTTTGAAATGTGTGTGTTTGCTTTGGAAAATAGCAAGGATGGTTGTTTGAAAATAGAGCAAGTAACTAGAAGCAATCTACCTACTCAAATATCTTTCTTGTTCATTTTCTATTCCTTTGACATTGTTGTCTTACCAATGATTTGGTAAGCAACCCTATCTTTGGATGTAAACGGGACGGGCGTGGGTCATCGTATAACCATGATTTAGCAATGTTGTAAAGTATCTTAGCATTTTTTGAGGGACCAAGATCATTTTGTAAGGCAACTTTGAATAGCATCATCGAAGGACTATGATCTTATACTTGTTTGTTTTGCCAAGATACTCCGCATGCGTAATATGGCTATTTTTGTATAAGGCAACCAAGTGGAGAAACCCTAAGGATGCTTGTGTGCAAGTGTGTTATTTTCATGCTTTGATTTTATCTTGGATTTAGGGTTTTCTATTTGATTTGTTTTTATCTTGCCATTCAAACCCTAATTACTAGCATGGTATGTAAATGCGGTAAATTACGTAATTTAAAGATTACTACGCTATTACAACATTTTATGGGAGGGGGAATACAAATTGTGAATAGGGATTTGCAATAATGTAAATCTAATTAAGCTATTACAACCAAATCGAATTTGTACAAATATTTGAATAAACAATATACCATATTTAAATATGAAATATTATGTATATGTAAGGAAAAGAAATTGTTTTATTTTTCATATGCAAAAGAATTTTGACCTAATCCTAATATCTTAAGAAAAGGAAATTAATTCTTGAAAAATAGTTAACCCTAATTTCTAATGTAAAAAGAAAATAAAGCTCTTTAAGGTTTTTTTATTGTGTATTTTTGTCTTAAAATACTAAATAACATTCATGAAAATATTTGGTCTTTTTATATGTTAAAATAAATATTTACAAGTATATAAAAAAAAAGATAAAAATATATCTAAATTTAATTTATTTTTTACAAGTTTATTTAAGAAAGATAGTTAGTATATAATAAAATAAAATATATTTTTTTATGTGAAAATAAAATGAAATAAACAAAATTGCAATTTTTAACATATTTATATTTTTTATGATTTTATAGTATTTAAGAAAAATACATTTGATTAAAAAAATAGAAATAAAAAATAAATAATAAAGATTGGGCCAGGGGTGCTGTAAGGAGGATGGGAGGTAGCTGTTAGAAAAAAAACAAGAGGCCCAAGGAACCAAGCCCATGCTGCCAAAAATGAAACTGAAAAATGAGAAAAAAAAACAAAAGGTAGCGCCAAGGTTCGAACCCACGACCTGTGCATTTCCAGCGCGCTACCTTGCCACTGGGGTGGCTGTACATTCGTTAGTTTTTGTGAAAACAAAAATACATAACATGAACCCCTTCCTTGCCCTGTACTTCATCTTCTTCCTCAAGTTGGCCAGAACTCCTGTATCTTTCTCATTTCTCCATGAAAATGAAAAGTTCCAACATGAAAATGATAGTACTCATTCCCACGATTTCAACCATGTAAATCATGTAAGCTAACAATCAAAGATCAAAACGAATTTTAAAGGCCCTAATTTCAAACCTAATTTTTACAGAAATTTGAATTCTAAAATTCTCTATACATAATGATCAAAAATGAAATTTATGCAAATGGTTGGTTTTAGCACAATAACATCTACATTTTGCTTTCATAAATCGTGGCCAATGGATGCCTGTATGAAGAGATAAAAGTTAGAGTTCTTACCTCTTTCAGCTGAAATCGTGAATGGAGTTTGAGTGAGATTTATGAAGGCCTGAAGATTCCTTTAGCTTGCTTGAACCTCCCTGAGTGTGTTCCAATCCTTACCTTGCTTTGAAAGTGCCTGAATCTCTCTATCCAAGTCAACCTGCAAGCTTGAAAAACAAAAATGGCAGATGAAGAAAGAGGAATTACGGTGCAGGGATGATGGTCTAGATCACTTAGATATGAGGTAGGTAAAGTTTTTGAATGATTAAAACTTGAAACGCACGAGCAAATTTATGGATTGCTATGCTTGGACACAAACTGCAAGTTTTGACAGTTTTTTGGTGATAGGGAGTTTTGGAGTGTTTCAGGCCTTTAGCAATTGTGTTCTAAGTTGTAATATGTTTGTGTATTAGTATAGAGAAGGTTTCTAATCCACTGCACCACAAATTTCTGAGTTGTAGCCTTTTTGCACTCTTACTTGCTTTTTAAGAGAGGTGAAGAGACAAGTCCCCACATGCTTGTACTGGCCTGCTTGGAGTTGGTACAAGTCCTAGAAAAATTGTATTTGGTTTATAGGACGTGTGTGTGCAGAGAAAATAGGTCCAATGCTCAAGAAATGTAAAGTTGCAAAAGTTATGCTTTTCTAAAATGGCAATGGCAACTTTGTGCCATTTATGGAATTAAAGCTTGGACAAAGACTCTTGTTCTTGGATTAAGGATTTTTCAACTGAGTAAACATTAAATTATGAAGTGAGAAACAAGGTTGAGACCTGTAAAGCAAGAATTAGGCAGCATAGGTTCAGATTTGAATTTTGTTCTTCATGAAATGGCTTGAAATCAAAGTGAGAAATTTCCAACTTCATCTCTTCGATTCTACCTACTCAAAATGATCTCAAGGATTTCTTGGACATTTTGAATAGCTTGCAATGTGACCTATAACTCATATTTGAAATGCATTTCAAGATTCCTCTTGGAACTAGGTGAAAAATTGCCATGAAGTTGGGTCAAAAACCTGCCTAAATTAGGGCAAAATTTCACTAAGTTATTTAGTTCATGGGCATGTATTCATAAAATTAAATCTTGAGATCCAAGCCTCATTAGGGAAAAATGTGTGAATAAAAGTTGTAGATTTCATGGAGATCTACAACTTTCATGTTGGGAATTTCCTTTGAATCATCATGTATCATGGTGAAAAAATGGCTTAAAGTTGAGAAAAAATAAGAAATTTTCTATACTTCGAAAAAATTTCTAAGTTAAGAAAAATTTCAAATTTCAAAATCAAATCTTTAATCTTTGGTTTCTTGATGAGCAAGTTTCACATCTTGACATGTTTTGATGAATTGTGATCCTTGGTATTTGATTTTGACCAAAAAGTCAAAGTTTGACTTTTCAATATACAGTTGACTTTTGATCAGTTGACTGCAAATTTCATTTGTCTATCCCATGGATTTGCAATGTTTTGAACCATGTAATTTGGTCAAGATGATACAAATGAACCCTTGAAATCATGCTTCAAATCAATTGGTCATTTTCTAGGTCAAAAATAAGAAATTACCCTTTTCTCAGTCAAAACCCTAATTTTGACCATTTTGTCCTTTTGATGATTTGATCAAATTTCTTGAGGAATTGTGGTCCAAACTTGATCAAATGATATATATGAGTCTAAAATGTTGATGTGGATAAAAAATTATGAAGTTTGACTGTAAATTGGCCATGGTTGACTTTTTTCCCAATACAACTGATTTTTAGGTCAACTGTTCAATTGACTGATCAAAAGTGTGATCCAAGGCTTGAATCTTGACATGAGTAATCTTTCTGGTCCATAATGATGTTTGAAAGTCATATGAATCATTGATAGTCCAAAAATACTTGGGTAAACTCAAACCCTAATTTTGGGTCATCAGTGCAAGATGAGATGTCTTGGGTTGATCAAACCCTAATCCAGTCTTGAGTCAAAGAGATCTTGTGAGAATAATCTTGATAAATAAGAGGGGAAATTTTGGGGTACAACATCTTCCCCTGTTCAATATTCTTAAACCTGAAGAGTTAGATTGGCGAGTTTTGCCATTCGTGACTCGAAGGTGAGAGAATGATTGGACACTAGAGTGCCCAAAAATTTGCACTCGACGATGTGTAGTTAAGGGAATGGGCTTAAATATGCCATTTGGAGAAGTGATATAATCTTGTTAGATATGGGCTTGTAGATTCCATCCAAAAATGTTTGTTTAATTGTAAGTTGTAAGCTGAAAGAATGAGTATCAGAACGGAGTTCGTGTCTGGAGCGTGTCTGAATTGTATCTGAAAGTTGATTTTGACTAAGTATCAGAATGGCATATGTGTCTGGCGCGTATCTGAACTATATCTGAATGAGTATCAGAATGGCATCCGTGTTTGGCGCGTATCCGTACTGTATCTGAAAGTTGACTTTGACTAAGTATCAGAATGGAATCCGTGTCTGACGCGTATCTGAACTATATCCAAATGAGTATCATAATGGAATCCATGTCTGGCGCGTATCTAAACTATATCCAAATGAGTATCAGAATGGCATCTGTGTCTAGCGCGTATCCGTACTGTATCTGAAAGTTGACTTTGACTAAGTATCAGAATGGCATTCGTGTCTGGCGCGTATCTGAACTTTATCAGAATGACATCCGTGTCTGGCACGTATCCGTACTGTATCTGAAAGTTGAATCTAAATGAGTATTAGAATGGCATCTGTGTCTGGAGCGTATTTGTACTGTATCTAAAAGTTGAATCTGAATGAGTATCAGAATGACGTCCGTGTCTGGAGCGTATCCGAACTGTATCAAGCAAGTTGAAACTGAATGAGTATCAGAATGACGTATGTGTCTGGAGTGTATCTGAACTGTATCATGATTGCATATTGTTAATGGTAGCTGCTAATCTTATTCTGAAAAGGGTAAAATGTTAGTTGAAATGCAAAGTTATGTTACATGAAATGTATGATGCAATGTATTTGCTTTATCAATGTTTATGATATGTGGATGTAATGTATGCGCATGTAAGCTGATTTGTTGTATTGTTGTCTGTTTGAGGAAAATAAATCCCTGAACGCTGTTGAGGATATGTGAATTTCATGTCTTGAAGTTGAAGTACTGACGAACTCTTATTGAGAGAAGTAAATTTTGTTGTGAGGGTAATGCCATGTACCGCTTGTAAGATCTGCTTGGGGAATCCTGAGAAATTTGACGATTTCTATTGGGGATTAATAACTTGAAATTTGTTTCGCTGGGGATTTAAGTGACGTACTGTGGGGATTACTTATGGAATAGCCTAGAGACGTTTTCTTGTCCTTCCAACCTATCAGTAATTGTCTTTCTCATTTTTTTTATTTGTAAATAATAATTATGTTTAAATGCATATGTTCATCAATGAATCATTGGACGTTTTTGCAAACAAAACACAAGAATAAAGACAAATATTTTTTTTGTATTTTCAAAGAGATATATTTGTATTGACTTTGAATAAGTATTTTGTACAAAGGATACAAACATTCTAGTAAGAGAATGGTGCCATAAAACAAGAAAAATTTATACAAAGAAAGATAGTTATGTGTAATAATCCCATGGGGTTCCCATTCTGCTATAGCCTTCATATCTCCGAATATCTTGTCTATTTGTTGCTTCGTCCAAATATGATTGAATTGATCAAAAACTCCGAGTTTGTCAGTGGAAGTCAAAGGTTATCCGTTAAGCAATCCGATGGGACATAGTCATACGCTTCAATTCCCTAACTTTTGCCTGGACCGCCCTTTCGGGTTTTCAGTCCACCGGGAAACCCTTTTTTGCCCAAGTCGCCCTTTCAGGTTTTCAACTTGCCGGGTGTACAGATTTTTTTTATTTTTATCCCTAATTTTTGCCCGTACCTTTTTGGTTCGCCGGGATGCCCTTTTTTTTGCCTAGGTATGTCAACCTAGCGGGTCTCTTATGCGTAGTATCTTTTTACTATGTCCGTGTTCGCAGGGTATGGCAGGTCGTCGCCGTCCATGTTGGTCAAGATCATTGCCCCACCGGAGAATATGTTCTTGATTACAAATGGTCCTTCATAGGTAGGAGTCCATTTTCCCCTGGGATCACTTTGTGGCAAGATGATACGTTTGATCACTAGATCCCCAACTTGATATACTTGGCGTTTAGACTTTCTTGTTGAAAGCCTTGATCATCTGTTTTGATACGTTTGACCATGGTAAACAGCAGTAAGTATCTTTTTATCAATTAAGTTCATTTGATCAAGTCGAGTTTGGATCCAATCGTCTTCATTCAACCATGTATCCTTCATGATTCTTAGAGAGGGGATCTGGACCTCAATAGGAAAAACAGCCTCCATGACATAAACCAAAGAATAGGGTGTTTCCCTGGTTGATGTGCGAGTCGTGGTACGATACCCGTGGAGAGCGAATGGTAGCATCTCATGTCAGTCTTTGTACGTGACTGTCATCTTTTGTATGATCTTATTAATGTTTTTATTTGCAGCTTCGATAGCACCATTCATCTTTGGTCGATAGGGGGAAGAATTGTGATGCTGAATCTTGAACTGCTCGCACAAGGCGGTGATTATAGTGTTGTTAAGATTTGTACAATTTTCAGTGATGATCCTTTCTGGGATACCGTATCGGCAAATGAGATTTTTCTTGATGAAGCGGGCAACAACATTCTTGGTAACGAATGCGAAAGAAGCTGCTTCAACCCACTTGGTAAAATAGTCAATGGCCACTAGGATGAAACGGTGTCCATTGGAGGTTGTAGGCTTGATTTCTCCAATCATATCAATTCCCCACATAGCGGAGGGCCAAGGAGCCGTCAAGACATTCAGAGGAACTGGGGGTACATGCACCTTGTCAGCATAAATTTGACACTTATGACAGGTCTGAGAGTGTTGATAGCAATCTGCTTCCATGGTAGACCAATAATAGCCTGCCCGTAGGATTTTCTTCGCCATCGTATGCCCACTGGAGTGAGTGCCAAAAGTACCTTCATGTAATTCGGCCATGATCTTTTCAGCTTCAGCCTTATCTACACGCTGAAGCAGAATGGAGTCGTGATTACGTTTGTACAGAATGTCATTACTAAGGAAGAACTTAGCAGAGAATCTCCTTAAGAACTTCTTATCATTGATTGAAGCTCCTTCTGGATATTCTTGAGCCTCGAGATACCTCTTGACTTCATGAAACCAAGGCTGGTCCATTACCTCTTCAGTATTAATCTCGTGACAGTGCGTCGGTTCATCCATTCGTTCAATGGTGATCTGGGGAGCCTCGTTATCCCAATTAAGTTTAAACATAGATGACATTGTGGCTAGAGCGTCTGCTAGCTGATTTTCTTCTCGCAGAAAATGCTCGAAGGTAATCTTGTCGAAATGTGGTAGCAATGTCAAAACATGTTCTTTTTAAGGGATAAGGTTTGGGTGCTTAGTGTTCCATTCCCCTTTAATCTGACTGATACCAAAGCTGAATCTCCAAACACATCCAAGGATTTGATTCCCACGTCTATGGCAGCTCTGAGACCAAAGATGCATGCTTCGTATTCCGCCATGTTGTTTATACAGTTGAAGCAAAGTATGGCAGTAAAGGGAGTATGACACCCTTCTGGAGATATGAGTACAGTGCCAATTCCATTACCAAGTGCATTGGATGCTCCATTAAAGAACAGGGTCCATCGAGATCCTTGTTCAGGTCCATCATATGGCCTGATTTCTTCGTATTTGTCTAATGTCATGATGTCTTCATCCGGGAATTCAAATTTCATGGACTGATAGTCTTCTACAGCTTGGTGAGCAAGGTGATCAGCCAATACACTGCCCTTTATAGATTTCTGGGTAGTATATTGTATGTCATATTCAGTTAGGATCATTTGTCATCTAGCTATCCTCCCAGACAGAGCAGGCTTCTCGAAGATGTATTTTATCGGATCCATCTTAGATATCAACAAGGTAGTATGAGTCAGCATATACTGTCTTAGCCGGCGAGCAGCCCATGCCAGAGCACAGCAAGTTTTCTCGAGCAGTGAATATTTGGTTTCACAGTCCGTAAACTTTTTGCTCAGGTAATAAATAGCGTGCTCTTTTCGGCCAGACTCGTCATGTTGCCCCAATACACACCCCATTGAGTTTTCTAAAACAGTCAGATACATGATCAGTGGTCTTCCCTCGACTGGTGGCATCAAAACAGGAGGCTCTTGTAAGTAATCTTTGATCTTGTAAAAAGCAACCTGGCATTCATCATTCCATCTGACTACTTGATCTTTCTTCAATAGTTTGAAGATTGGCTCACAAGTAGCTGTTAGGTGAGAAATGAATCTGGCAAAATAGTTCAGGCGTCCCAAGAATCCTCTGACTTCCTTCTCAGTACAAGGAGCTGGCATTTCTTGTATTGCTTTAACCTTGGCAGGATCGACCTCAATGCCTTTGTTACTGACGACAAAACCTAAGAGTTTACCGGACCGTACTCCGAATGTGCACTTATTTGGATTCAACCTTAGCTTGTATTTCTTTAGTCTCTCAAACAGCTTTTGCAAGTGATCCAAGTGCTCTTCTTCTGTTTGTGATCGGGCTATCATGTCATCTATGTAGACCTCTATTTCATGATGTATCATGTCGTGAAATAAAGCTACCATGGTGCGTTGATAGGTTGCCCCAGCATTCTTCAGCCCGAATGGCATCACCTTGTAGCAGAATGTGCCCCACTATGTGACAAATGTAGTTTTCTCCATGTCCTCAGGTGCCATTTTGATTTGGTTGTAACCTGAGAATCCGTCCATGAAGGAAAACACTTTGTGTTATGCCGTATTGTCAACCAGGATATCAATGTGGGGAAGTGGAAAATCATCTTTAGGGCTTGCCTTATTCAAATCTCTATAGTCCATGCACATTTATACTTTGCCGTCCTTTTTAGGCACGGGAACAATGTTGGCAACCCATTGGGGATAGGAAGTGTCAGCCAAGAATCCAGCATTGAATTGCTTCGTGACCTCCGCTTTGATCTTTTCTGACATATCAGATCTCATGTGGCGGACTTTTTGTTTTACTGGTGAACAGTCCTCTCTTGTAGGTAGATGATGTACCACGATGTCTGTATCGAGTCCTGGCATGTCTTCATATGACCATGCAAAGATCTCAACATAATCATGCAACAGCTGAATCAGATGCTCCTTGACACTAGGCTCCAAATTGGCACCCACCTTGACCTCTTTTTTATCCTCCTCGGTACCCAAGTTGATTGTATCCACAGGTTCCTCATGAGGTTGAATGGCTCTTTCCTCTTGCTGTAGTAGTCTGGCCAGTTCCCCGGGTACTTCACAATCATCCTCACCTTCGTCTTCAGCTTGGTAGATTAGATCTTCAGAGTCACAAAAGGCCATAGTAGTATCGTTACCCATGGGATCCTGAATGGAGGGGTACCTGCATTTGTGAGTGTGGGTGTGTGTAAGGGTATAGCCATCTTTAGAAAATAAAATGTAAAAGAAAAAACAATGAGCACAAAAGTTTGTATGTGAAAAATGTCCATGATTCATTGAATGTCATATGAAGATGAAATAATAACCCTTACAAATGGACCATTGTGCCTCGGGCAAGACACGAGGTTTTAAATGTGCGAATTGTTTGTGAATATTACAAGTCCAACAGAAATGTAAAGATAAATTACTGAGGGATGAAAGTTATTGGGACAAAGTCTCTGGCCTCCCAATTGCGAAGTCCTCCGTTGACAGTAGCAAAGATCCAATCCTCCAAGCTGCAATCCTCTTCACCATCTTCTACCGCATTGACTTCTCGGTTGCTAATCTTCAAGGGTGGCCCTCCAGCACGGGCACGGCGTACAACCTTCTGAGCACTTGAAGTGAACCCTAAACCAAACTTGTCAGATTTATACAGAATATCCAGAAGTTTCCCCCATATGGTGCATCCACCCTCCTCTACTACTTCCTTGGCATCTTTCAGAGATGACATCCAGAGTGGAGGTGTTGTGATCTTGGGAACCTGGGACGTAGTCTTGGTCACTGCTACCTCTCGGGGGACCTCTTCTAAATGTTGAAAAGGAGTTTCAATAAACTCGCCGTCCAATTCCACATACCGGAAGGAATTGAGGTGGATAATCATATACTCTTCCTCTCCGTGGACAGTGATAATCTTTCCCTGGACCGGATATTTCAGCATCTGGTGCAGTGTAGAGGTGACAGCGCCAGCATTATGAATCCATGGCCGTCCTAGAAGACAGGAGTAAGAGGGGCGAATGTCCATTACATAGAAGGTTGAGTTAAAAGTTTGAGTCCCAACCTTTATGGGGATATCCACATCCCCGTGCACCATCCTCTATGAGCCATCAAATGCTCTTACGACTATGTTACTGGGTTTCAACGTCAGTCCTTCGCAGTCTAGATTGTCGAGAGCTTTCTTCGGTAAAACATTCAAAGATGAGCCTGTGTCCACCAAGATGTGGGCCAGAGTTTTTCCCCAACATTCCACAGAGACATGTAATTCCTCGTTGTGCTTTCTTCCCCTTGGTGTCAGATCAGCATCCGAGAAACCTAGACTGTTATCTGCTGTCAGGCTGGCCATGCAATCTTGAAATTGGTCAACAGATGCCTCTTGAGGCACATGGGCTGTCTTTAGGAATTTCACCAGGGCTTTCGCATGTGCCTCAGAACACAGCAACAATGCTAGCATGGAGATTTTGGAGGGAGTTTGCCCCAATTGTTCAACTATGTCGTAGTCGCTCCTCTTTATTATTTTCAGGATCTCCTCCATTTCTTTCTTGGAGGTTTCGGGGATAGTCAGTGGTTGAGCCTTCGTCCGGACAGGCTCCACTTGAGTACTTTTTCCTCGAGTTTCAGCAGTAGGAGTGTTAGTAGGGATAACAGCAGGGGTTGTGTCGTCTTTGTCAATAGGAGCACTTGCAGATATGATTATTGGTATGGAGGTAACCTTTGGAGCAGCCACGGGTCCAAAAACTGCCTTTGGGGGGGCAATTTCTGGAGAGAAGATTCTACCGCTTCGGGTAATCTTATTGGTTCTGGAAATATTGCTAATGTCGGAGTCTTCTTCTTCGCAGCTCATCTCTTCGGCGGCCAGCCCATCTTGTTTGATGCCATGGTAGTAGATGTCCCCACCATAATTCCACAACACAGTTTTGTCTGATTCATACGGGACTGGCCCAGGCATTGTGATTATAAGAGGAGTAGTTTTTGGAACCGATGTAATTCTAACGGGTCTTTTGGGGACCCTGGAAGAATTGGCGAAGATGTTGATGATTGAAACGTCTTCAACAGGAACAGGTGAAATAGGAGTACTTTCAAACATAATCTCTTTGTTGTCTATCAAGCATTGAATGCATGTTTTTAACAAAGGGAAAACAGTTGGTGAGGATAAGCAAAGGCGGCAGTCTTCATTACATCCCGGGAATACACCGGCTTTTAACAAGTTTATCTTAATGATTGGGAGTGGAGTCAAGAGTTTATCAATTATGGTAACAAACAAATCTTCTTCAACAGCATTGGTATGGTGACCATGTCTAGGCATATGAGCAGAAATGACGTTTGGCTTCTCGGGCGCATCAAACTCAATCTCTTTTGCCTCTATAATGTCTTGAATTTTGTTTTTCAAGGCCCAACAGTTGTTAGTGTCATGACCCGGACTTTCGGAATGATATGCGCAATGGGCATTTGGGTGATAATGAGGGGATGTTATGTTGGGGTTCTTTGGAGCTTCCTTCAGAGTTGTAAAATTAGATTTCATAAGGTGCGGTAAAACCTGGGATAGAGTCATATTGATTCTGGTGAATTTTTGGACTGGCCTTTCCACCCTCGGTTGATTACTTCTTGGTTGATCAGATGTAGGTTTTGGGATCATAACAGCCCCTACCATTGGTCGGCGTTCAGCTCTCCCTTGGTTCCTTTGTGGATAAACAGCAGATACCTTCTTCTTCCCAATGAAAGGTTTTCTCACGGTTGTAGAGGCAGATGAATCTTTCCATTTTTTATGCCTGCTTCCACCCTCTCTCTGGTCAGTATTAAATCAGTAAATCCTGCAGATGAGCTCTCAATCAGATGGTTGAAGAAAGGGCCCGATAGAGTGCCTAAGAACATGTCTACCAATTCCCTTTCAAACAGATGGGGTTACACTCTCCCAGCTAGATCTCTCCACTTCTACGCGTAATCCTTGAAACCCTCATTATAAGCCATAGCCATACTCTGAAGTTGAGTACGGGTAGGCGCCAAATCTGCATTATATTGATATTGCTTATAGAAAGTTGCGGCAAGGTCTTCTCAGTTGTGGACGTTGGCCCTTTCCAGTTGGTAAAACGGGTCGAGTTGTATTCCAGATAGGCTATCTTGGAAAAAATGTACCCACAAGTCTTTATCAGCGGAGTGCGGCTGGATCTTTCTCACATATGATCGGAGGTGTATCTTAGGACATGACACCCCATCATATTTTGCAAACAAAGGCACTTTGAATTTCGGAGGAATCACAATCCCCGACACTAGTCCCAATTCTTCAAAGTCTAGACCTGGTACCTTTTGTATTTCCATAGCGCTCAAACGCTCTTCAAGATGTTTGTACTTATCATCAGCTAGAGGATATTGTTCCTCAGAGTAGTCTTCCTCTTCTTCCTCCTCTTCAGATTCTGACGAAACTATTGTTTCCTTTCCTTTCCCTTCTCCTTCCCTGGAAGTGGTTGCAAAATTCAAGGTTCTTCTAGTATGTCCCTGAAACCTTCTCCCCATGTTTAAAACCCCAGTGGCTTTCTTTGTTTTCTTTTTCTTTTCTTCAGCTAGCAGAGTCTTCAACTCTTCTTGCCCCTTGGCTAGGGTCATGAGCAATTGTTGAAACTGCATGTTTTGAATTTGGAGATCTTTGACTGTCTGTTCGAGATCCATCTTACTGAAATAAACAGTAGAGAGATGAGGAAACTCGTTGCAAAAGACCTGTTTATGTCATGATGAATGATATGTACACATGCAATGATTTCAAGGATTTTAAAGATTCAAGTTCGTTTTAGACAAAAAGAAACACACGTTATATTAATAAGATAGAGTTTGAGTACATCAATGCCCCTTGGGCAAAATAATACAAAACTCTAAGATAAAAAAATTAGTGTGCATCCTCTTTGGTGTTATGTAGGCATTGAGAGTCTTCTCCTTATGAAGTAGCCTAGTGAGTTACAAAACCTTCTTCTCGCTTGCGTAGAATTGGGCTTCGAAAGTATCTCGCTCTCCTTTGAGCTGTATCCAATCCCTTTGTAGGTCTTCAAGATATGTGGGCATGTCAGGATGTAGGATAGTGTATGGAACTTCTCCCTCCTTAACAGGCTCAATGATCACCGGAAGGATGGAAGGATAAGGCATCATAAGACTTTGAGCGCGGGTTCGTACCCACTTGAGGTAAGGCTCAAGAGGGATGGAATTATTGTGTCCCAGAGTCTTTCTATCCACCTTGTTTAGCATCCTCCAAGCTCGGATGAATCTCTGGAGAAGACCTTGATCGTTGTTGTCGTAGTTGAATACCAAGCCTTGAATCAGCATGTCCTACGGGCCATCCCTTTGAGCGTAACCAAACTTTCTTAGAGCTAAGCATGGGTTGTAGGTGATGCCTCCCCTAATGCCAAGCAGAGGGACATTAGGGAATTCCCCACAACGGTCAAAAATGATAACATTCTCTTTGGATCGAGAGCACCAATGAATATCTGAATGTTTGAGCGACATTAACCTTTGTGACCACCTTAATCCTTGCTCAGTTTTAAGACTGATTGGGGAAGATGAGAAACAAACCATCTTGCCAGGAGAGGAGTGCAACACATAAGGACACCTCTTTTCGTCATTGTGCGAGTGTGAAAAGAGTGTAGGATATCCTCTAGTAATGTAGGCACCGGATTGCGTGATATGAAGATTTTGACGGCACTCACATCTATGAGTTGGTCAGGATTGGGAAACAAAACCATCCCATAGATGAGGAGAGCCACAATTTCCTCAAAGGCTTGCAAGTCTAAGGAATTCCAACAGCTTTGGGCTTTCTCAAACAGGAACTTTGCTAAGAAGCCTTTGACACCACTCCTAGATTCCCAATGGGTTATGACATCAGATGAGTGCAAGTGTAGAGCTTGAGCAATATCTTCTGGCTTTGGGTCTTTTTAGGTACCGTTGAAAGGTAGTTGATTGAGAATGGGAATCCTCAAGAGTTGGGAGAATTATTTCAAAGTAGGCACAAGCTGATTGTCGGGAAATGTGAAGCAATGGTGCAAAGGGTCAAAGAACTGAAAGAGCACCTTCATCATATCCTCATCTCTGTTGGAGGTGACCAAGTTGAGCAGACGACCATGTCTCTCGGTGAATGGAGAGTTCTCAGGGATCCTTAAAGCTAGCTCCTTCAGTTGCGAAGGAATTCTCACAAGGTTGACTTGGATAGTTTTCCTGCGAAGTGAATCCATATCCTACAAAACGAGAACAAAGATGAATCTCCAAAATCCTTGAAATGGTTAGTGATGTATATGATGCTCATGATGTCCATGATGTTATGTACAAGTATGCATATACAAGCAAAGCAAACAAGTTCTTAGTTTAGGCTTGCATGGGGTTTTATAGGTAAGTACCCTCTTGAAGTTTAGTTGGCTTAAACCTCTCCTAGTAATAGTAACCGGGTTCTAAGGAGCTCAATATCACCGGGTTGTTTCCTTGGTTATTGTTTCAGCTCAAGCCTCTTTAATGGCGACCAAAATATCCCAAGAAACCAACCCTCAATGAGTGTAGTATTGAGTATCTACCAACTTCGGACTGCACCAAAGCCGGTCATCTCACCACATCCTAAAGGCCAAGTTGGTCAATTAAAGGGTTCCAGAAGTTCATTAGTGCTTCATGACATCACTCAGCGGCCCCGTATTCTCTTTGATTGACTCAAAGGCTACGGGTAGCCATAAATATGTCACACTAACATAGCTATTGCTTAGACCATGTCGGTATACCCCGTACAGTTTCCACAACATATTGCTATTTACCTATAATGTACCCCAAATCCGGGTAGAGGATTTCAAACCCAAATAAAGAATCATAATGTAAAGCAAACAAGTCAAACAATGTAAGCAAATAAATGTGATCTAGCCCTAAGGTAAGCCCACTTTCATAATTTTCCCCAGCAGAGTCGCCAGTTCTGTGATGCGGTGGGAGAACTGACTTGAGGGTTTTGTGTTTTATCGCAAATGTTGCGGTTAGCAAGAGTCGCCACTGACTTTTCTTTTATCCAAAAGGAAAGTTGAAAAAGCACATGAAAGACCTTTGAGATTGTTTCTTGAGTTCGGGGGGTAGATTATGAAAAAGGAAGGTATTAGCACCCTTTTCATCCATGGTTTTCCATGGGCTCTTAGTTACTTGCTAGATCACTTGCTTTTTGTTTTGAAATTGTGCTTTGTGTGGTTTTGAAAGTATTTTGTAAAAGAGGCCATTGTTTAGGCAATCTTTGTAATGATTCTCGTTCGTAAGAATGTATACAAAGATGTTTGTCTTTTTGAAAATGTTTTCAATGTTTGTAAGATGTTTTTGAAATGTGTGTGTTTGCTTTGGAAAACAGCAAGGATGGTTGTTTGAAAATAGAGCAAGTAACTAGAAGCAATCTACCTACTCAAATGTCTTTCTTGTTCATTTTCTATTCCTTTGACATTGTTGTCTTACCATTGATTTGGTAAGCAACCCTATCTTTGGATGTAAACGAGACGGGTGTGGGTCATCGTATAACCATGATTTAGCAATGTTGCAAAGTATCTTAGCATTTTTTGAGGGACCAAGATCATTTTGTAAGGAAACTTTGAATAGCGTCATCGAAGGACTATGATCTTATACTTGTTTGTTTTGCCAAGATATTTCGCATGCGTAATATGGCTATTTTTGTATAAGGCAACCAAGTGGAGAAACCCTAAGGATACTTGTGTGCAAGTGTGTTATTTTCATGCTTTGATTTGGATTTGGATTTAGGGTTTTCTATTTGATTTGTTTTTATCTTGCCATTCAAACCCTAATTACTAGCATGGTATGTAAATGCGGTAAATTGCGTAATTTAAAGATTACTACGCTATTACAACATTTTATGAGAGGGGGAATACAAATTGTGAATGGGGATTTGCAATAATGTAAATCTAATTAAGCTATTACAACCAAATTGAATTTGTACAAATATTTGAATAAATAATATACAATATTTAAATATGCAATATTATGTATATGTAAGGAAAAAAAATTGTTTTATTTTTCATATGCAAAAGAATTTTGACCTAATCCTAATATCTTAAGAAAAGGAAATTAATTCTTGAAAAATAGTTTACCCTAATTTCTAATGTAAAAAGAAAATAAAGCTCTTTGAGTATTATTTTTTTGTGTATTTTTGTCTTAAAATAATAAATAACATTCATGAAAATATTTGGTCTTTTTATATGTTAAAATAAATATTTACAAGTATATAAAAAAAAGATAAAAATATATCTAAATTTAATTTATTTTTTACAAGTTTATTTAAGAAAGATAGTTAGTATATAATAAAAAAAAAATTTTATGTGAAAATAAAATAAAATAAACAAAATTGTAATTTTTAACATATTTACATTTTTTATGATTTTATAGTATTTAAGAAAAATACATTTGATAAAAAAATAGAAATAAAAAATAAATAATAAAGATTGGGCCAGGGGTGCTGTAAGGAGGATGGGAGGTAGCTGTTAGGAAAAAAAACAATAGGCCCAAGGAACCAAGCCCATGCTGCCAAAAATGCCAAAAATGAAACTGAAAAATGAGGAGAAAAAAAAAAGGTAGCGCCAAAGTTCGAACCCACGACCTATGCATTTCCAGCGCGCTACCTTGCCCTTGGGGTGGCTGTACATCCTAACGTTTATGTGAAAACAAAAATACATAACATGAATCCCTTCCTTGCCCTGTACTTCATCTTCTTCCTCAAGCTGGCCAGAACTCCTGTATCTTTCTCATTTCTCCAGAAAAATGAAAACTTCCAACATGAAAATGATAGTACTCATTCCCACGATTTCAACCATGTAAATCATGTAAGCTAACAATCAAAGATCAAAACGAATTTTAAAGGCCCTAATTTCAAACCTAATTTTTACAGAAATTTGAATTCTAAAATTCTCTATACATAATGATCAAAAATGAAATATATGCACATGGTTGGTTTTAGCACAATAACATCTACATTTTCCTTTCACAAATCGTGGCCAATGGATGCCTGTATGAAGAGATAAAAGTTGGAGTTCTTACCTCTTTCAGCTGAGATCGTGAATGGAGTTTGAGTGAGATTTATGAAGGCATGAAGATTCCTTTAGCTTGCTTGAACCTCCCTGGGTGTGTTCCAATCCTTACCTTACTTTGAAAGTGCCTGAATCTCTCTATCCAAGTCAACCTGCAAGCTTGAAAAACAAAAATGGCAGATGAAGAAGGAGGAGTTACAGTGCAGGGATGATGGTCTGGATCACTTAGATATGAGGTAGGTAAAGTGTTTGAATGATTAAAACTTGAAACGCACGAGCAAATTTGTGGATTGCTATGCTTGGACACAAACTGTAAGTTTTGACAGTTTTTTGGTGATAGGGAGTTTTGGAGTGTTTCAGGATTTTAACAATCGTGTTCTAAGTTGTAATTTGTTTGTGTATTAGTATAGAGAAGGTTTCTAATCCACTGCACCACAGATTTCTGAGTTGTAGCCTTTTTGCACTCTTACTTGCTTTTTAAGAAAGGTGAAGAGACAAGTCCCCACATGCTTGTACTGGCCTGCTTGGAGTTGGTACAAGTCCTAGACAACTTGTATTTGGTTTATAGGACTTGTGTGTGCGGAGAATACAGGTCCAGTACTCAAGAAATGTAAAGTTGCAAAAGCTATGATTTTCCAAAATGGCAATGGCAACTTTGTGCCATTTATGGAATTAAAGCTTGGACAAAGACTCTTGTGCCTGGATTAAGGCTTTATCAACTAAGTAAGCATTAAATTATGAAGTGAGAAACAAGTTTGATACCTGTGAAGAAATAATTAGGCAGCATAGGTTCAGATTTGAATTTTGTTCTTCATGAAATGGCTTGAAATCAAAGTGAGAAATTTCCAACTTCATCTCTTCGATTCTCCCTACTCAAAAATGATCTCAAGGAGTTCTATGACATTTTGGAAATCTTGAAATGTGCCTTATAACTCATATTCGAAATGCATTTCAATATTCCTCTTGGAACTAGCTGAAAAATTGCCATGAAGTTTGGTCAAAAACCTGCCTAAATTAGGGCAAAATTTCACTAAGTTATTTTAGTTCATGGGCATGTATTCATAAAATTATATCTTGAGATCCAAGCCTCTTTATGGAAAAATGTGTGAATCAAAGTTGTAGATTTCATGGAGATCTACAACTTTCATGTTGGGAATTTCCTTTGAATCATCTTGTGTCATGGTGAAAAAATGGTTTAAAGTTGAGAAAAAATAAGAAATTTTCTATACTTAGAAAAATTTCTAAGTTAAGAAAAATTTCAAATTTCAAAATAAAATCTTTAATATTTGGTTTCTTGATGAGAAAGTTTCACATCTTGACATGTTTTGACGAATTTTGATCCTTGGTATTTGATTTTGACCAAAAAGTCAAAGTTTGACTTTTCAGTATACAGTTGACTTTTGATCAGTTGACTGCAAATTTCATTTGTCTATCCTATATGGATTTGCAATGTTTTGAACCATGTAATTAGGTAAAGATGATACAAATGAACCCTTTAAATCATGCTTCAAATCTATTGGTCATTTGCTAGGTCAAAAATCAGAAATTACCCTTTCTCAGTCAAAACCCTAATTTTGACCATCTTGCCCTTTTGATGATTTGATCAAATTTCTTGAGGAATTATGGTCCAAACTTGATCAAATGATATATATGAGTCTAAAATGTTGATGTGGATAAAAAATTATGAAGTTTGACTGTAAATTGGCAATGGTTGACTTTTTTTCCCAATACAACTGATTTTTAGGTCAACTGTTCAATTGACTGATCAAAAGTGTGATCCAAGGATTGAATCTTGACATGAGTAATCTTGAGGGTCCATAATGATGTTTGAAAGTCATATGAAGCATTGATAGTCCAAAAATCCTTGGGAAAACTCAAACCCTAATTTTGGGTCATCAGTGCAAGATGAGATGTCTCGGGTTGATCAAACCCTAATCCAGTCTTGAGTCAAAGAGATCTTGTAAGAATGATCTTGATAAATAAGAGGGCAAATTTTGGGGTACAACACTTATTGTACATTTGCAAACAAAAAATGCAAAACCAGTAGTAACAAAAAACAGTCGGTTCTTCCACTGTATCGTACTAAGGTATCCCTATATGTTACCTTCTATGACCATAACGATGACCCGCGCTTGTCCCTCATACATCCAACGATAGGGCTACCTACTCACTAATAGTAGGATTGCACTGTCTAAAGGATAGGGAGAAAAGAATGACCTTTTCGAGTATAAGTAGATAAGTTCTTAGATGCTTGCTCAAAACAACTTTTTGCACCTACACAAAAATATTTCAAAACACTTTCAAAAACATTTTCCTTGTCGACACTCTTGAGGACTGGTACAAGAGTTATCACAAAGCGAATCGCCACACTAAGGCATTTTCAAAACAATATTCAATACACACAAAGCACAAGTAATTTTCAAAACATGAGCTATGCATCTAAGAGCCTGTAGATAGCTACGGATGGAAAGGGTGCTAACACCTTCCCTTTCCATAATCTACCCCCCTTACTCAGAAACTCTCGAAAGGTCTTTTTTCTATTCTTTTCACCCTTTCCTTTGTTGGATAAAAGAAAAGGCGGTGGCGAATCTTGCTTACCGCGCATTTGCGAATACAAAACACAAATCAGTATAACAGTCGGTTCTGGCACCGTATCATAGAAAATGAGACTCTGCTAGGGATTATTATAAATTGGGGTTTACCTTAGGGTCTAGATCATTTTAAAATTGCTTTCTTTGTTTGCTTTGACTGATTTATCTTTGAGGGTTTGTTGGGGTATTCTTGTAAAGATCCTATACCCGAATCTGGGGCATCTTTTTAGGTAAACAACAATAGATCGTGGAGACTATACGGCGTAGACCAATATGGTTGAAGTGATAGTTGTGTTGGTGTGACACTTTGGTTGGTATCGGTATCCCTTGTGTTGAATCCAGGAGAATACGGGGCCGCCGCATGGTGTCGTGAAGCACTAACGAACCTTAGAACCTTAGTTAAACAAACTTGGCCATTAGAGACTCCTTAGAACATGGTTACTATTTCTATGATAGGTTGAGCCAATTAAACTTCAAGAGGGTACTTACCTATGGAATCCATGCAAGCCTAAACCCAAGGCTACTTGTGTGACTTGTTTTCTTTCTTTGCCTAACAATTTGAAATCATTGTAGGGCTTTATTTGTATTCCTTGTAGGACCTTGTTTGTATAAACCCAATAAATTGGTTTCTTACCCTGCATTTTTGCTTGATGCATGGCATACACATCATAGCATCATAACATAGCATTTTCTTAACCATTTCAAGGATCTCAAGGGCATGTGATGCAGGTTATGATAAAGCATACGTCTAGCAAGGGGCAAGGGGATTCATTTTCCTCTAGCCAATGATGTCAAAAGACCAAAGTGACAACTTGAGTCAAGGGCTATGACCCACTTGATATGGTGAGCTTGATTCTTGTAGAAGGACCTTCAATGATACGAAGTGCTTCAATCAAAGCTGTAAAGTTCAACGCCTAAAATTTTTCTTGTTTACCCCATGAGATCCTTGAAAACATTTTCATATCATACATGTCATTGCATAACAGGTAGTCTCCAGTACAGGTCTCTCATGTTCTCGCTGTTTATTTCAACAATGGCTCTCAAACAAGACAACAAAGGTCTCCAAACTCAAGAGGCTTAATTCATGGAAATGTTCCTAAACCTATACAAGGGGCAGGAAGAATTGAAAGCACTCCTCGCTGGCAATCTGACTAAGAAACATCCTGACAACAATAAGGATGACCAGGTTGAACAACTGCAAGCTGAGATGGAAAGGATGAGAACCCAGATGATCAGTCAAGTGGCTCTTACCCAAAGCCTAGCCCGGGGATAAGAGGAGCTAAGAATTCTCGTCAGCAAACTTCATCAAGACAGTCACAACGGTATGAAACAAATGGTCGAGGCTGAGGATCAAGTCGTTAATCAGCCCCTGATGAGACAAGGAGTTGGCTTGGTGGAGAGTGGTCCTTTCCAATTTTCTGCTACATCACGAGCCCAACCATAACCTCTCCAACAACCACAGGGTAATCGGCGTAAGCGGGATTCATTCACTAGAAAATATACCAAACTCAGATACCAATGTCGCAAGTCTTGCAACACATATTGAAATTGAATTTGGTCACGTTGACGGATCCTCCTACAAATCCCAATATTGCCTCTCCAATGTACAATCCAAATGCAAGGTGTGCATATCACTCCAACAGTCCAGGGCATGATACTGATAGCTGTTGGACATTAAAATAAAAAAATTCAAGACCTGATCGATGAGGGACACCATCTGAAGTGACAAGATCAGACAAAGAGGCTTTTGTTTATTAGAATTTTCAATTTGTAATTTTCTTTTAATTGTTCGAACATTTATTCATATCAAACCTTGTTATTTCATCAATGCATTGCACATGTTTGTCTTGAATTATTTCATTCATTTTCACTATGTTGAAGCTATGATTTTAGTTCCTTTTTGTGATATTCAACTCTCGATTGAAAGTCGTGAGCTTTTAGAGGGAGGATGACGAAAACGATACCGTAATCTCTATAATATGTTTTGAACAGACCCCGCTGACGATGTACAGGCGTTGTTTCAAATCCAAAACAATGGAGCTATAAGGAAGATAATCCCTAGTCAACCCCTTTGAGCATAAGAAGTAGGAGTTTTTATTTTCACACAAATTAAAACCCTTAATCATAACCTGGGGCAGGGTAATTTTCTTAGTTAATTCAGATGCGCATTCAGTCGTAATCTTCCATTTCATACATAATGAATGGCATCAAATACGTCCTTCCAAATCAGAAGATGGTTATGGTTTCGCATAATTATTAAAGCCATCAGTCATTATATCTCAAAATAAAAGCCCGCTAAGTCAAAACCTATGAAGGAGACTTAAGAAAAGCTGGGGCATCCCGCTGACTGTAAACACAAAGAAACAGTTCAGGAAAAAGTAGGGATAACAAAAAAAAAGGTTCTACAAATCCTCAACAAAAGAAAAGGTTACAAAAATGACTGCCTTCTTAAACAAACGTTCAATTTTTGAACCATCACCAAGTATCAGAGCAAAGATTCCAGACTCAATTGGGATCTAAACGCACAATTAACTGAGCATAGGACTAAATAACATCACGAAGAGTGGGTTGGGTACAAATAAAATTTGAGCCTTTATCCTTTGTTTCTTGAACCGTGAACCAGGCTATGTAATAATCCTTAAAAGTCCTAGCTGAAGCATGGGTTAGTTCGAAAGCATATTATTACAAAAGGTATCCTGACTCCTGTAAGATTCGCTATAAATCCTGAGCTGACATCACACTTTTACAAAATTTGTTTGTTTTACTAAAAAATGAATTTTCAAACTTCAACACAGACATAAGCTTTGCATTCTTAAAATACCATCATTTGTATATGACTATTTGTTCAACAGCAGAGAAATTTGCACGACGGATATTCGATGAACAAAAATCTTCTTAGTGGACAGAATCACCTCAAATGGAAAGATATTCCAGTGATAGGCCTTTCATAATCAAGGGGCATAGCATGATGTCCAACTGATCTTGGGAAGTCAAGTCAAGGTTCAAGGAATCTCTCAAAAATGCCAAATAGCCAGGGGAAGATCTCCATTTGAATCACTTGGGGCATTGGACATGATTTCCAGCAACGAATCTTGTACGATCAAACAAACATCTTCTTGCAGTGTGGCAACACTTACTACTATGGACAGTGACAATTCTCCGCACTCGATGAACATGGACATAGTCGGAAAATACTATGCATGAACAAAGACCCGCTAGGCTGGCTGGCCTACGCAAAAATAAGGGCATCCCAACAAACAAAAAGGAGTTCGGGAAAATATTATGGATATACATATGAAAAAAAATCTGTACACCCGGCAAGTCGAAAACCTGAAAAGGCGGCTTGAGCAAAAAAGGGTAGCTCGATGGACTGAAAATCTGAAAAGACAGTCCAGGAAAAAGTTAGGGATTAAAGCGTACGACTACGTCCCGTCATCTCATCACTTGTCTAATCAGTAGAAGGTTTATTACCCTGGTCTGGATTCACCAAGGACTCCAAGAGTTGGGATAACAGTCAAACCATCTACAAAATCCCCGGTTGATATTTTCTACAACGGGTATCTAGACAGGGGCATTCTACTACAAGGTCGCTGCCATATTCTCAGCATGCAGCCTAATGGTGTCAGTTGTTCTCATACCCCAGTGGAAACTTTCTAAATAAAGTAGATTTTCATCTAGAAACAGTTCAGGTATGATCCAGAGACGGATGTCATCCTGACACTTACTCAAGATTCTCATCTAGAAACGGTTCAGGTACAATCCAAATACGGATGTCATCCTGAAACTTATTCCAGATTCTCATCTAGAAACGGTTCGGGTACGATCTAGAGATGAATATCATCCTGATACTTATTCAGATGATCTTCTAGAAACGATTCAGGTACAATCTAGAGACGGATATTATCCTGATACTTATTCCAGACTATCTTCTAGCAACAGTTCAGTTCACAAAGTTTACCTTCCCTGACAGAGTTTATTTCTCTAACAACAGGAGTTCATCTCCCAGAGTTTTAACTTAAACATATTTGAGGACCTACATTCTTCACCCCCAGCAACAATCAGAGATTTATTTTCCTTGGTTTAACAATACTGCAATAAAACAGCTGATACGTTCACACATTGCATTCATGCATCATTCTACAAACATCATAGCATATACAACACAAATGCATATATCACAATCTCATTTATTTTAAGAGCGTCGTGCAATTCATACATCATGACATCGCATGAAACTGACTTTACCTTTCCAAGTTGAGTTTGCAGAAAGACAAACACTATCAACTTACTCAACAGGTCAAAGATTAATTCCCGAAACAAGACAGGGCAGCTATCTGAGATAATAGATCAAATTACTGTGAAGCCTGGATTTCGACCAGATAACAGTTTAAGTTGCTGCGAAGCCTGGAATACGACCAGATAACAGTTAACTTCTTCAATTACTGTAAAGCCTGGATTTTGACCAGATAACAATTTAAGTTACTACGAAGCCTGGAATCCGACCAGAGAGTAGTTCACTTTTTTAATTACTGTGAAGCCTGGATTTAGACCAGATAATAGTTTAAGTTTCTACGAAGCCTGTAGTTCGACCAGAGAGTAGTTAACTTCTTCAATTACTATGAAGCCTGGATTTCGACCAGATAACAGTTTAAGTTGTTGTGAAGCCTGGAATCCGACCAGATAGCAGTTCACCACACTGTGAAGCCTGGACCCAACCAGATAACGGTTAACATCATTGTTGAAGCCCGGAATCTGATCGAATAATAGTCAATCAACAATTCAAGACACTATGAAGTCTGAAATCCGACCAGATAACAATATAAGGTGTTGCGAAGCCTGGAATCCGATCAGATAGCAGTTTACTCTGTCAATTACTATGAAGCCTGGACTCGACCAGATAATAGTATACCTCAAATTCAAGTTGAAGCCTGGATCCGACCAGATAACAGCTTAATCTCTTCAAATCACTAAAGCCTGGACACGACCAGATAATAGTTCAAGTCACTGAAGCCTGGATTCCGACCAGATAACAGTTTGAGTTACTGTGAAGCCTGGAGTACGACCAGATAACAGTTTAATTTCATATTCCCCAATAGATTGCCGTGAAGTCTGGAATACGACCAGATAACAATCAACTTTTGTTATCCTTAGCAAGTTACTGTAAAGCCTGGATTTCGACCAGAAAACAACAAACTTTCATCTCTCCATGTCAAGAGATAGCTTCCCCAGTAGAGTAATGGACAACTGAAGTTCCTAGACTCTATTCCCCAGAGTTTCCTCAAGTAGGAGAACTCTAGAAATCCATATTCCCCATAGGACTCCTCCTCAGACAACAGGAACAGGAATCCCCATGAAGAGACCTCTTAGGAAATCAGCATCTACTTTGGATGGCATCGTTAAGCCCATCTCTGACAACTCTCAGTCATCTTCTCCAAATGGCATTTGTAAGCCCATTCCTGACATCATCAACCAACTAAGTTACTTCATGTGAGTTCAAATTTCTGGGTACTCTAGTGTTCAATCATCTTCCACCTTCAGATCACAAAAGGTAGACAAGCCAATCTAAATCTTCAGATTTAAGAAGATTGAACAGGGGCAGCTGTTGTACCCCAAAATTTACCCTCTTTATTTCGACCTTTTTGGCTTACATTTCATTATTACATACATGCATATCATTGGTTTTATGGTTATGAAATCAAGGTATATTTAGCAAGCTTCTTCAGGTTACAAGTGACGTTTATTTCTCCAATGGATGTTCTCAGAGTATTTTCCGTGTTGAAGATCGGTTCGCCATTTCGCAACGATTCGAGGTTCAAAGATTCACAAGTCTAACCCGGCGCGTCATATTCAGGTGTTCTTTCGCCAAGATATCCTTGATAACATATTCTCAAATTTAGGTTCGGCTTGAGAGCCAATTCTTTAAATAAGGTCTCTGAATGTGCGATTTTTCTCGAAGAAATATGGTGAAAAAGTGTGTTGGAAGTGCAGTTTTTACGCACTAAAAAATTCATAACTTGAAGATCGTGGCTCGTTTTGAACCCGTTCTGGTGGCCAAAATTCCGTCTTGAAATCATATACATTTTAATCTCTCAAAGCTGGAAGTCAATTTCGATCAGAAGGTCTTCAAAAATGTGGATTTATCAAGTATTTTCATACAGAAAATTTGTGATAGAAGTTTATTTGCGTCATGTTCATAAAATCATAACTTGAGAGATTTTCATCGTATCGAGCTGGTTCCGGTGCCAAAATTTCACAAATTGAGTTGGCTACATTTTCACATGAGGTATCGAGTTCGAACGGTATTCAAAAGGCCTTCGTTTTTTGCCCAGAGTGCGCGTGACACGCCAAAAATCCTTAATGTTGAATATTATTTCATCTGGGTCGAAACTTCGAAAATTCATAACTCGGTCAATTTTTATTGGATCAGGCCCATGTTTTTACACAAGCACACTGACTCAGAGATCTACAACTTTTCTTCCAAAATTGAGACCGGGTTATGCTCCGATCAATACCAGTTTTTTATTGAAGAACGTGTCAGAGTTGACACTATAGCCCAAAATAAGTTTGTCTGAGGCGAAACTTCAAAAATTCATAACTAATTCACCGTTTATCCGATAGAGCCTATTTTAGGAAAGGAGTTTGTTCTTGGTGTATTCTACATTTTGTTTTCATATTTCAACTTCAAAAATTGCACTTAAGTCCCTTCAATTTAGCGTGGAACGTGTCAGACTCAAGTGAATAAAAATTTGCACTATTGTTTATGGTTATTGGAGGTGCAATTGCACATTCAAAGCCTATATCTTTGCTCTAATTTCCATTATATAATCTCATTCTTTTCACATAAACAGGACACGACGAAAAAAACATTTGTCACAACCTTGTCAAAATATCAAATCCTTTCAAGAACCCTAGAAATCTTGGAATCCTTGTTACAAACCCTCATCTCACTACAAACAATTCATCCTTATTACAAACCCCCATCTCACTACAAACAAGTCATCTCATTCTCTAGTAAGGGTAAGACTAGTTTGATCTCCATAATCAAAAGGGTGTAGAAGGATTCATACATGTCATATCGGTTTTAATATTACAAAATTTCATATATTTGCTTTCTTTGTATTTCATGATATAATAATTTATTTAATGTGTTAATGAGATTCAACGCTACAGATTTAGACCATATAATGGTCCCATGCAGGTTTATTATAAAACATTGAGGCCAAAACAAAACAACAACCAATGCATGGTTTATGGCAAGGCAGACATCCTGAGGAGGCTAAGGGCATGGGTTCAACATCCACCCCTATTGGTTTTGGTTTTCTTCTATTCTATTTATCCTTTTACCTATTTTCCTTCTTTCTTTTTAAAATATTTTTCATAAAACCTAACATTTTTCACAAACCTTTGATTTTTCATAATAAACTCGAATAATTAATTTTAGGTTTTTTAATTTAATTTTAGGTTTTAAATTAATTTTTGGTTCAACATCCACCCTGATATTTGCATTATTTTTATTTTCTAACCCTATTTTTCATTGATGCTTCTTCCTCTATCTATTTTTTGACAAACTTAATCCTTTTCTGTTAATCATTAAACATAATCTTTTTTTAACAATTTTTATTATTAATTAAAATTAATTAGGTTTATGTTTTTTTTAATTAACCTTTTTTTCAAAATTAACATTTTTTTATTATTAATTAAAATTAATTAGGTTTTAGGTTTATTTAATTAATCATTTTTTCAAAATTAACCTTTTTTATTATTAATTAAAATTAATTAGGTTTTAGGTATTTTAATTAACTTTTTTTTTCAAAATAAACATTTTTTATTATTAATTAAAATTAATTAGGTTTTAGGTTTTCTAATTAATTTTTTCAAAATTAACATTTTTTATTAATTAAAATTAATTAAGTTTTTTAGGTTTATTTAATTAATTATCATAAATCATTTTTTTCATAAAAAATTACCAAAACATTTTCTTTGCTATTTTCATCTTATTTTTATTTTCCTAGATAAAGTGTATAGGACGCGTTCAAATGTAATAGCGTAGCTTTATTTTTCCTGCATTTTTTTTATTATTATCATGTAATTGCTTCCTGGATGTAATAATTTTAGGATTTCTTTTCCGCACTCTTCACTATTATATAACTGCCCCAAAGCTCTGTAATAGCCTAGGTTTATATTTCCGCTTTTACCTTCAGCTACTATATTTTATGCAATGGTTAGATTAATAGGATTGTATGGAAAGATAAAAATGAACGATAGAAAACCCTAATTGCAAGATAAATAACCGAATTGAATCATTTGCACACTTACACCTCTAGGGTAACCTCACTTGTTGCCTTTAGAAAAACAATTTTCATGTCCCTCGAACGTAGGGATACCCTTAGCAAAGACCCTCGGTTAAAGTCATCATAAAGATCATAGTCCCTCAATGTCCCTCGAGTTGCCTACGAGAAATGATCTTGTCCCTCAATGTTGCCTACGAATATATGATGACAGTCCCTTTGAACTGCTAAGGTATCCCTATATGTTGCCTTCTATGACCATAATAATGACCCGCGCTTGTCCCTCATACATCCAACGATAGGACTACCTACTCACTAATAGTAGGATAGCACTGTCTAAAGGATAGGAAGAAAAGAACGACCTTTTCGAGTATAAGTAGATAAGTTCTTATATGCTTGCTCAAAATAACTTTTTGCACCTACACAAAAATATTTAAAACACTTTCAAAAACATTCGCTTTATCAACACTCTTGAGGATTGATACAAGAGTTATCACAAAGCGAATCGCCACACTAAGGCATTTTCAAAACAATTTTCAAAACACACAAAGCACAAGTAATTTTCAAAACATGAGTTAAGCATCTAAGAGCCCGTAGATAACTACAGATGGAAGGGGTGCTAATACCTTCCCTTTCCATAATCTACCCCCCTTACTCAGAAACTCTCGAAAGGTCTTTTTTCTGTTCTTTTCACCCTTTCCTTTGTTGGATAAAAGAAAATTCAGTGGCGACTCTTGCTTACCGCATATTTGCAAATACAAAATGCAAACCAGTATAACAGTTGGTTCTACCACCATATCACAGTGGTCGAAGCAAAAGTTAGGGATTTAAAGTGTATGACTATGTCCCGTTGGATCACCTTACAACCAACCTCTAGTATCAATTGTCAGACTCAAACAGTATTAATCAATCCAATCAGCTTCAGACAAAGCAGCAAGTGGATGAGATGCTCAGAGACATGAAAGTTATAGCAGAATGGGAACCCCGTGGGATTATTTTACATAGTTGTCTTTTCTTTGTATCAATTTTTCATTTTTACGATGACACTCTCTTACTAGGATGTTCGTCTCTTTATACAAATACTTATTCAAGTTAATACAAAGATATTCCTTTAAAAGTGCAAAACTATCTTTTTTTCTTTTACTGTTCCTATTTTGTTTGCAAAAAACGTCTAGTGTTTATTTTTGAACATGTGCATTTGAATGTGATTACTGTTTATAAATGAACGCATAAAAATGGAAAACTAAATAGAAAGACAACTAGTAATGGCTTTAAGAAATAGGATAATATCTATGGGTCATTCCATAAAATCCCCGCAGATACTTTCTATAAACAGAGCAGAAGCAAGAACATCCTTCTAAAGGATCTTTGTCATATCTCCAGTATACAGCCTAATGGCATCTTTTGCCTTCATATCCCCGACGGAGCAAAACTTCCAGTTACTATTCCAAGGGCTCCCCTGTGAAAGTCACCCAGCTGCTCAGGAATTCCCTAGTAGGATTTCACCAAGTCCACAAGCAATGCACGACATTTCCCTTCCCCAACAGGGTTTACTTCTCAAATGATGGAAACCCGTCTATCAATGCTTCAACTTCGACAAAATATAAAGACTTACACTCCTCATTTCCAGCAGCAGTCAGGGATTTATTTTCCCCAGTCCAACAGCACTGCAGCAGAACAATAATATGTGCATACATCACATCCATACATCATAAACATCGATAACATAAATGCATATATCGCAATATCATTTATTTTGAGAAACATCATTACACCATGCATTTCATACATCATGACATTACGCTTTACCTTTTCAGGAGAGATCAATCAACAGAAAATTATTATCAACAAACTTCTGACAAGACAGGACAACTATTTGTGGACAAATCAATTACAGATCAATTCCCGAGAAAGGACTGTTTGACTATCTACACGACAAATACTTCCTTCAGACTTCTGATAGTTCAGTTTAAATCTCTCAACAGTTTATCCTGATTCTTTCCCACAGACATCTTCTCTAGATCAGATAAATCGCTCCAAGATTTATTATGATTCTTTCCAGTTAAAGAACATTAAAGACTTCTGTTGGTTCAGTTTAAATTTCTCAATGGTTTATCCTAATTCTTTCCCGCAGACATCTTCTCTGGTTTAGATAAATCACTCCAAGATTTATTATGATTCTTTCCAGTTAAATAACATTCAATACTTCTACTGGTTCAGTTTAAATCTCTCAATGGTTTATCCTGATTCTTTCCCGCAGACATCTTCTCTGGTTCAGATAAATCGTTCCAAGATTTATTCTGATCCATTCCGTTTAAAGAGAATTCAATACCTTTATTGGTTGAGTTTAAATCTCTCAACGGTTTATCCTGATTCTTCCCCAGTAGAAACTTCCTCTGGTTCAGATAAATCGCCCCAAGATTTGTTCTGATTCTTTCTAGACCTATGTTGGTTCAATTTAAATCTCTCAATGGTTTATCCCGATTCTTTCCTATAGACATTTTCTCTGGTTCAGATAAATCACCCCAAGATTTTTTCTGATTCTTTCCAAACCTCTGTTGGTTCACTTTAAATCTCCTAAAGGTTTATTCTGATTCTTGCCCCAGTTGAAGTCAAGCTTAGACTTAGTCTAATTTTTGTAACAATCACTGTTGGATGGAATCTATAAGCCCAACTCCGCCAACTCTCCATCATTTCTCCAAATGGCATCTTTAAGCCCATTCCTTACACCTCAACCACAATATCATCAAGTGCAAATTTTTGGGCACTCTAGTGTTCAATCATCTTCCACCTTGAAGTCACAAATGGCAGATATGCCAATCTAACTCTTTAGGTTTAAGAAGATTGAACAGGGGCAGCTGTTGTACCCCAAAATTTGCCATCTCATTTCCCAAGGGATCATCCTGGACCCTCAGGATTGCTTCTGTCAAGTTTCAAGTCTCGGATTACAATTTTCCAAGAAAGTCATTCACAGGGGTAAAATGGTTAAAAACACATTGAAAAGTCAAACTTTGACTTTTTGATCAAAATCAAGTTTCAATAATCATATTTCGTCAAGACATAAAATTGGTTCATCAAGAAATTAAAAGTCAAAAATTACTTTGAAAAAATCAAATTTCTAAACACTTGGAAAGTTTTCTAAGTATTAAGAAAATATGACTGTAGCGGTAGAAATGTTCAATAAGCCATTGGATTGACTAGCCTTTATACAAATCAAAATAAAAATTGCCACCGCGTTTTATTGTTTCCAAAGGAATGGGAAAAGAGCGAATAATCCAAAAAAGGGGGGGAAGATTCAAGGTAAGGGGGTTGGTTATGCAAAGGGAAGGTATTAGCACCCTAAACATCTACGGTACTCCGCAGGAACCTCTTTGTAAAAATCTGTATATTTTGGCTATAAAATGTGTTATATATAAAATAGATGGTGGAGGTGAGAAAAGAAATATATTTTTTTATGATTTTTGCACCCGCCGCGGTTGCGAACCTTTGTGCCTACGTACCACCTTTCGTGCAATAGGGGATCAGGGTACACGTAGTTCCTCTTTTAAAAATTTGAAACATAAATGTGTTGGTTAATTTATGAGATAAGACGTCATCGTCATTGTCCGTGTGGAAAACATACTTACTACCCACAATCATGAGAAAAGAGAATTTGCATCATCTTAAAGTGGAGGATATGGCTTGGATTTTAAAATCAACAATGCCTCACTCAACACCCAAGTGGAAAATATCTCACTTCACTACATATTGTAGAATTATAGTTATTTGCATCACTACAAGGATTGACAAGAGTCTAACCTTTTGAGAAAATTTTAAAGATAAAAACCAAAGTGGAAAAAATGGTTTGAAATGAGATTGATTGACTTTTAGCCTTCTCACAAAAAAGTGTCAAAGTATTATTAAGTTAATTGAAGTTTATTTATGAAGATGATTTTGAAAATGCATGGACATAAGTCCAAGTTTATTATGAAAGCATCTGAAGTTTTAGAAACAAGAATAGTTTTCAAAAGGAGGGAGAGGATTTTTGAAATTAAAGAAGATGGGAGGAGAAGAAGAGACTATCCTAAAACATAAGGTAAAATCTAAGGATAAGAATCATCTAACCAACAAGAAGCCAAAGCTTGACATTATGAGCCAAGATAAAATTCCCATCCTTTGGATTGAAACCAAACAAGCAAAGATACTAAACCTCTTCAAATATATTAAGTCTTTACAAAAATTGGGTAGAGTAACGGCTGTATATGGGTGAATTCCAGATTACAAACAGAGAATGTAATCACAAAAACCTGCACACAAACAAACAATCAACCCAATGTCTTGAGGAAAACCTCAAGAACTCCAGACAAAATAATCATATGAGATCACAAGGTATCCCAGACACGCCAAGGTTTCTAATCCTAAGTCCAAGAAATAGTCCACTGCTCCATCATGCCAAGGATAGTAACCAAATAGTCCAAGAACCATTAAGAGTTTTTTAGGGTTTAAGATGGTTATTAAGTATCTTAGGAAAAGGAAAAATAAAAGCTCAAGTGAGCAAAGTAAAAATGACAAGAAAATAAATGCTCAAATGAGCAAAGATGAAAATGGCATGAAATGTAAATGCTAGAAAAATAAATAGTGCATAAAGCATAAAAGAATAAAAGCATAAAATAAAACAAGTCAATAATTAGTGGTTGGATGGCCATCTTGAAACTTACATTTGGAACTCATTAGAGGATTGGTAGAACCAAAGCCTCCACACAACAAGTTGCATTTGCTTTTTGTCAAGTATATCATCTATTTGGAATTCTCACAAGTACCATTTAATGATCAACGATGTTTAAGTGATCCGCATTGACCAAAGGTGTTGTAGATCCATTAGAGGATTGGTAGAACCAAAGCCTCCATACAATGAATCTCAAGGTTATTGGATCAAAGAGATCAAATTAACATACTTGGGCTTGCAATCATAAGTTTGGGCCACGAATGATCATTTATTCGAATCGGGACAAAATTTAGCGCTATGTTAAGTAATCGTAAGTGGACTTATATAGAAGTCGCACCTATTTTGAAGCCGGTCAATAGCAATCTATGCACCATTTGTTTTGAGACATGATATAGAGATCATGCTCCAACAACATTTAGTGCAAGAAGAAGGGGATAAGATGAAGAGGAATTAGGGTAAAAAAGAAAACCACAATTGAATTAATATTTAATCGAACTATTATTAAAATCATTCATCCATTTTTGTGGAGTTAAACTCAACACCATGGATCCAATGATGTTAATAAAGCCATGACCAAAAAATCAACCCAAGTCAGCCAGAAAATATTCACAAAAATAATATAGCATTTAATATATATATTAAAGGATTAAAATGTTAAAATAAACTAGAAAATAATGAGGAAAATATCAACAATATTCAAATTATTTAAGAAATGAAAAATTAAGCCATAGAAAAATCAGAAATGTATCCAAATATTTTTATAAAAATTTTAGTAATTTTCAAAAGTCAGAAACTATTTTTAAACTATTAAAAATTGCTAAAACAAATATAAAATAGATCAAAATAGTAAACCTCAACATAAAATTCCATAAAAATTTCTGAAAGTCAAAAATATGCAAAATAATGTTTATGAATTTTTTGATAATTAAAAAATGTCAGAAAGTATTTTTTAAGTAACTAAAAGAAAGCAAATAATACAAAAAATATATAAAATACCAAATGTTAAAATAAAAATGTAAAAAAAATATTCATGAGATCATTAACAATTCAAAGTATTTTTTGTGAATTTTTCATAATTTTTGGATAAAAAATAAAAGAGTTATGAATTTTTTAAAATTTAATCAAATAAAATAAAACCAAAAAGATGTGGACCATCAAATCAAAGTCAAAACGCGTTAGTAAGCTAATCCAATGGATCAGACGCGATGTGCTTGATATGGACCTTAGTGAAACACACATGTAATCAGAAAAAGGGCAACCAATGAAATTAAAACGCTTGGCACACTATCATTGGCTGAGACGAGACATGTCATCGTCTTCAACCTCCAAACACCCTGCAATGGGGATTTTGTGAGATCCTTCAAATGTAAAAATTAGGATCCCTGGCTAGCATCATTGAACTCGTCTCTTCAAGACAATTCTAACACAACCATCGCGCCAAATTTATGTAAAGTATAGAGAGATATGAATCAAAACACAGACAAATAGCGAGCACCTTCAGTTTGAGATTTCTCTCAATTCTCAATGGATTTAAAAATTGTAAGCAACATTAGAATCAGACAAAGGAGTAGAACAGATTAGTGCTTGATTTGGATCCAATTGGTAGAGAATTCTACCTTTTCGAAGTTCAAGTAAGAAGCTCTGAAACTGGACTTCTGCAGCTTGGATTATGGGTCGTTTTGATTGGTTTAAGTGCTGGAGAGTTTGTATGAAGTTCAAGGATGATGAATGCACAAAGAATTTTGGAAAAGGAAGCTTAAATTTTGAAAACTGAATTCAACAAAAGTGGGTTCGTGTGAAGTTTTGGCAGGGTGTTCTTGGCTCTCTAAGCTTGGGAAATTGAATGGGGGATGACCCTCTATTTATAGGGAAGTGAATAGGAATGAAAATTTGAAGAAACAAGGAAGTTTGGAGGGAAATTGAGCAAGGGTCGAGCACGAGTGAAGTGTGACTTCATTTCCATCAAAACTCAGCCAAACCTTGCATTTTGGGGTGCTAATCACTTCTGGAAAGTTTGCTAATCAATTTTAAATCAAAAATGTGCACAAATCTTGTGTTTAGAAGTCACATTATGGATTTCAAAATTCTAACTTTGTGAAAAATTCAGTTTCAAGTTACCAAATTCAAATCCATGGCATTTCCAACTCAGGGGGTCTTAGGGCATGATCCTTGATGCTTTGGAAAGATGATGTTACAAGCTTTGAAATGGAAAAAGAATGGAATCAAATGGATGCTTGAGCTGAAAGTTACATGGAGTCAAAGTTGAAGAAAAAGAGTTGACTTTCCATACTTAGAAAAATTTCAAACTTTTCTTAAAAAATGACCTATAATCTCTTGCATCCAAACATGGCCTTCCACTTGAAATTTTCTTTTGACCAAAAAATATGGAATTAGTTAGACCTATTTAATGACATTTTTCAATTTGAACCACTCAAAATCTCCAAAAATTGAGCAAGTTATGACTTGTTGAAGTTGGCCAAAAATCATGAAATGACCTATAATCTTTTGCATTCTTCAGGCAACTTCCTTCCATTTGTTCACTTTGCACATAGAAGAAGGCATGAAGTACACATCCTTAGGATCATCATGAAAAAATAATGGGCTCAAGGTGATAAAAATTGACCAAGTTATGATCATTTGAAATCATATATGGAAAAATGGGGGTTCATCTGGATGACCTGTAATTTTTCTTCTTCATTAAGTTCCTTCCACATGAAAAATATTTGGAACTTTTGAAGTGATTTGTTGGTAACTATTTGAAGAGAAGAATGTTTTTGGAATCACTCAAAAATACCAAAATATGATCAAGATATGCCCTTTTGAAGTCCAAAACCCTAGCTTCTAGATCAAGAGAATGCTTGGTGGAACTTTGCCAAATTTGAACAAACTTTTTGTGCCAATATTCTTCCTTTGTGAATAGAATTTGTTGAGGATGATAATGAGGACTCATGGCCACCAAAACTACTTCCATACCAATTTCAAAACAACTTCATTGGTGAGGTTTGAATCTCTCAAGCTTTGACTAGGGCATGGAAATAAACTCATGAACCCATGATACAACTTGCTAATCCGCATTGCCTTTACCTACATTATTAACAAGTAAGACAAACCCATATTGTATTTGTTAATTTAGAGAGAAAATCAAAGCAAAATATCCATGTTCACCAAATAAAACAACTCAAGGTGCTTGGTAACTCCTCAAAGAGAAAAACTAAAGATAGGGAGAAGAACCAAAAGCCTTAATGTGATTTTGTGGTGATTGAAATAATATGGTATGATGAAGGGACCTTAGGGGAAAAAATTAGGGTACAACAGCTGCCCTTATTTAAGTTTCTTCTATCCGGAGATACGAAGGTTAAAAATCTTCGTGTCGACGTGATCGAAGACACTTAAATATAAAACAAACCATGTTTTTAGCCCTAAGATGCCATGCAAACATTTATGCATATGAATGCATATGAATGGAACAAAAGAGACACAAAGTAGCATTGGGGATGCAACATGAAATGTAATAACAAAAGAACAATCCTACCAGGAAAATAAATCACTGGTAAACCACAAGAAAAGAATCAGAGAGGAGGATAACAAGCATCGACGTTCACTGCCGATAGCAAAAAGATAACAAACACCGACGTTCACTGCCGATGTACTACCAACATTCACTGAAGGTAGAAAGAGAAAATATATCATATCAATGCCGTTCACTGAAGATGAACTATCAATGTTCACTGAAGATAGCAAAAAGAAAATAAACACCGACGTTTGCCGATGTACTACCAACATTCACTGAAGGTAGAAAGAGAAAATATATCATACCACCACCGTACGCTGATGATGAACTATCAACGTTCACTGAAGATAGCAAAAAGATAACAAACACCGACGTTCACTGCCGATGTACTACCAATGTTCACTGAAGGTAGAAAGAGAAAACATATCATATCACCGCCGTTCACTGACGATGAACTATCAATGTTCACTGAAGATAGCAAAAAGATAACAAACACCGACGTTCACTGCAGATGTACTACCAACGTTCACTGAAGGTAGAAAGAGAAAACATATCATATCACCTCCGTTCACTGACGATGAACTATCAACATTCACTGAAGATAGCAAAAAGATAACAAACACCGACGTTCACTGCCGATGTACTACCAACATTCACTGAAGGTAGAAAGAGAAAATATATCATATCACCTCCGTACACTGACGATGAACTATCAACGTTCACTGAAGATAGAAAAAATATAACAAACATTGACGTTCACTGCCGATGTACTACCAACGTTCACTGAAGGTAGAAAGAGAAAATATATCATATCACCGTCGTACACTGACGATGAACTATCAACGTTCACTAAAGATAGAAAAAAGATAACAAACACCGACGTTCACTACCGATGTACTAACAACGGCCACTGAAGGTAGAAAGAGAAAACATATCATATCACCACCGTTCACTGACGATGAACTATCAACATTCACTGAAGATAGCAAAAAGATAACAAACACTGACGTTCACTGCTGATGTACTAGCAACGTTCACTGAAGGTAGAAAGAGAAAATATATCATATCACCGCCGTTCACAGGCGATGAACTATCAACGTTCACAAAAGATAGCAAAAAGATAACAAACACTGACTTTCACTGCCGATGTACTACCAACATTCACTGAAGGTAGAAAGAGAAAATATATCATATCACCGTCGTTCACTGACGATGAACTATCAACGTTCACTGAAGATAGCAAAAAGATAACAAACACCAACATTCACTGCCGATGTACTACCAACGTTCACTGAAGGTAGAAAGAGAAAACATATCATATCACTGCCGTTCACTGACGATGAACTATCAACATTCACTGAAGATAGTAAAAAGATAACAAACATCGACGTTCACTGCCGATGTACTACCAACGTTCACTGAAGTTAGAAAGAGAAAATATCAAGTTTCTCTAAGATTCTGGTGTTTTGCCAAGAACGGGTCTCAACTTCTTCTTTAACCAAGGAAATCTGCCTGGAAAGGGTAATACATAATCTGTCTCAAATAAAGAGACTTCCACTTATTGTCTAGGGGAATTGCAAAGAGAAATGACTTTCTGGGAATAGCAATATGACTTCCCGAGGACATGTCATGATATCCCTGCTGAGGAGATAAAGTCTCCCTGTGAAAAATAAATGCACGAACCAAAACTCAAAGTTTTCAGAGATCCACAAATCCAATTCAGAAATAAACTGGAGCAAGACGGCCAATGTAGATACATCCTTTGAGAAATAAACTTAAGAGGGATAACCAAAATCAACTAAGCAAAGAGCGTTGTAGGAAAGGTCAGAACACAATGCTAATGAATGATGGTTTTTAGCAATGCATGATGTATGTATGAATGTATGAGTGTTATCGTTCATATGCTAGTAAAAGGATACATAATCAGTACAAACAAACAAAACCGCCTTAGGTACTAACAACAATGGGCTAAACTTCAACCAGAAAGATCAATCCAAGAAAGGTAAAAGCAACTGCGAAAACCAAACCCATTGCCTGTCTTAACTTTACTGAGGAGAAACATAATCCAGATGTAGCCAAATCAAACAAATATTGGGATAGAACATCCTTCTTCCGGTTTCATCGGAGAAAACAGTTTTTCTAAAAAAAAAGCATGCCTACTGGAGACTGCAAGACCGGCCTCAAATAAAGCAGACTAACGCCGACACAACCAAACCTCATTGGGGAATCCAAGCCTATCTCCCTGGAGAAAAATTTCATCACAAATACTCATTCCAACAAGAGATGCCCTGGGATAATCTTCCCTGGAAGTCAAGAAGTCAATATTAATGCCAAAACTGCAAAAAGAGCGACATCCCAGCACACCAAAGGAATAAAACCTTCCATTATATGAGGGAAGACTTTGCTGGGGAATCTGGGACAGAGGCTTCTGACCATGCAAACCTAAAATCAAAAGTGAACCAAGACTTGACTGGTGGTAATGGGATCATAAACCCAAAATTGTACCTTGCACCCACTAATGTTGTCTTCAACTATCTGAGAAACACACAAAGATTGCGCACCTACCAGCAAAATGACCTGAGAAAACTTTCATGGAGGGAGTAAATCTTCTTAAAACAACCGGAGTTTGTTCATTCTTGGGACCACCATTCTTGTTGTCATTGTTTCATCACAAATCCCAAAGTAAATTGAATTTGTAAAGATCTATCTTCTTTTTGAAAAGTTAATTTTGATTTTTAATCATTTTGCTTTAACAGTTATTATCAGTAATAAATGATGTCTTTGCAAGCTAAACAAAATTAGGAACACAAAAAGTTGGGCAAAAGCTCGAATTTCATTAATAGAATGGTAGTCTGCGAATGGCGAGACTCCATGGATGATTACAAAGTTTGGGAAATGGTAATACATAATTGAAAAGATACATTGAGATACAATGACCACTATTCCCCCTAACAACTTTTGAAATCCTGAGCAACAGCTTTTGTTGAAGTATGGTGAGGATCCGAGAAGATTGTTGCTTCAACGATCAAGTCTCCTCTGACGTAGTTACTTTCCAAGAAAAAATCCCTAACTTTTGCCTAAGCTTCCCTTGCGGGTTTTCAACTTAGCAAGCTGTTCTTTTATTTCTTTAGGCGAAGTATTTCTTGACTGCGTCAGCATTCATGGGACGTGGGAACTCCTCGCTATCCATAGTTTCAAGAATTAATGCACCACCAGAGAAGGCTTTCCTGACAACATACGGGCCTTCAAAATTGGGCGTCCACTTGCCCCTAGAATCAGTGTTGAAAGACATGATCTTTCTGAGCACGAGGTTGCCTTCTCTGAATTTATGAGGTTTGAACTTTTTTTAAAATGCTTTCTTCATTCTTTTCTGATATAACTGCCCATGACACAAAGTTGTCATTCTCTTCTCTTCAATCAAATTCAATTGGCCAAACCTATTCTGAACCCATTTAGCCTCTGTCAATTTGGCTTCCATTATCACACGCAACGAGGGAATCTCTACCTCAACAAGGAGTACAACTTCCATTCCATAAACTAGAGAAAACGGGGTTGCTCCTATTGAAGTGCAAACAGATGTTCGATATCCATGTAGAGCAAAAGGGAGCATTTCATGCCAATCCTTATAAGTAACAACCATTTTCTGGATAATTCTCTTGATATTCTTATTAGCAGCTTCAACAGCCCCATTCATCTTTTGCCTGTATGGAGATGAATTGTGATGGACAATCTTGAATTCTTCGCACAGTTCAGTCATCATCTTGTTGTTCAAATTCGAGCCATTATCAGTGATGATTCTGCTCGGCACACCATACCGGCATATAAGATTGTTTTTGATGAAACGCACAACCACCTGCTTGGTAACATTGGCATATGAAGCAGCCTCTACCCATTTGGTAATGTAGTCAATTGTTACCAAGATAAAATGGTGCCCATTCGAAGCTTTGGGTTCTATCATCCCAATCATGTCAATACCCCACATAGAGAAAGGCCATGTGGAGGAAATCACATTGAGGAGTGTTGGAGGCACATGGATCTTATCTGCGTAAATCTGGCATTTATGACACTTCTTTGCAAATTTGTAACAATCAAATTCCATTGTCAACCAATAATAACCTGCCCTTAGCATCCTTTTAGCCATTAAATGTCCATTAGCATGAGTTCCAAATGAACCTTCATGGATCTCATGCATCAACGTGTCTGTTTCGTGTCTATCCACGCATTTGAGTAAGACCATGTTAAAATTTCTCTTGTATAACACATTTTCACTTAGGAAGAAACTGCCTGCCAATCTTCTCAGTGTCTTTCTATCTTTCTTTGATGCACCAAATGGGTATTCCTGAGTCTGAAGAAAATTCTTGATATCATAGTACCAAGGTTTTTCATTTGCTACCTCCTCTGTCGCAAACACATGAGCGGGCCTATCGAGCCGTCGAACTGTAATTCAGGGTATATCATTCCAACATTTACTTGGTACATGGAAGCCAGAGTTGCCAGAGCATCTGCCATTTGATTTTCATCCCTAGGAATGTGATGGAATTCAACTTTATTGAAGAAGGGTAGCAATCTTCTAGCATAATCTTTGTAAGGGATCAAGCCAGTGTGACAAGTGTCTTATTCTCCTTTAATCTGATTTATTACCAATGCTGAATCGCCATATACATCTAGAATTTTGATTCTGAGATCAATAGCTTCTTCAAGACCCATGATGCAAGCCTCATATTCTACCATATTATTAGTGCAATCAAATGTTAACCTTGCAGTAAAAGGAATGTGCGATCCATGAGGAGTAACAACCACAACACTAATTCCTTTACCATAAGCATTCACAACTCCATCAAATATCATACTCCAACAAGATTCAGGGTCGGGGCCCTCCTCAGGCAATGGTTCATCACAATCTTTCACTTTTAGAAACATCACATCCTCATCGGGGAATTCATATTTTGCAGACTGATGATCTTCCACCGGCTGGTGAGCAAGGTAATCTGCCAACACACTACTTTTAATAGCCTTTTGAGTGCGGTACTCGATATCATATTCAGATAACAACATCTGCCAACGGGCGATTCTCCCAGTAAGAGCAGGCTTTTCAAAAATATACTTGATTGGATCCATTTTGGATATCAACCAAGTGGTATGATTCAACATATACTGCCGCAAACGCTTTGCCGCCCAGGCCAAAGCACAACATGTTTTTTCTAGCATGGAATACGGCGACTCACAATTAGTGAACTTTTTGCTGAGATAATAAATGGCGAACTCTTTCTTTCCCGTTTCATCCTGTTGTCTCAGAATACAACCCATGGATTTATCCAACACTGTTAGATACATAATCAACGGTCTTCCTTATACGGAAGGGAGCAAGATAGGAGGTTCAAGCAGATATTCTTTAATACTTTCAAATGCCCTTTGGCAGTCATCCGTCCACACCCAACCTTGATCTTTCTTTAACAACTTAAAGATCGGTTCACACGTTGCATTCATGTGGGAAATAAATCTGGAGATATAATTCAAACGCCCGAGGAAACCCCTGACTTGTTTTTCAGTTCTTGGTGCTGGCATTTATTGAATTGCTTTGACTTTGTCAGGGTCAACTTCAATTCCTTTCTGGGTAACAATAAAACCCAATAATTTCCCCGATCTAACTCCGAAGGTGCATTTATTTGGATTCAAGCAGAGATGATATTTCCTCAAACGCTGAAACAACTTCAACAAATCTTCTATATGCCCTTCTTCAGTTTGGGATTTGGCAATCATATCATCAACATATACTTCGATTTCTTTGTGCATCAGATCATGGAATAGGGTTGTCATAGCCCTCTGGTACGTTGCACCAGTGTTCTTCAACCCGAAGGGCATCACTCTGTAACAGAATGTTCCCCAGGGTATGATAAACGTTGTTTTTTCCATGTCCTCTAGAGCCATTCTTATTTGATTATACCCAGAAAATTCGTCCACGAACGAGAATACATTTAATTTTGTTGTGCTATCCACTAACATATCAATATGAGGCAATGGAAAATCATCTTTTGGACTAGCTTTATTTAGATCTCTGTAATCTACGCACATGCAGACTTTTCCGTCTTTTTTTGGTACTGGGACAATATTGGCAATCCATTGAGGATACACTGATGTCACAAGAAAACCAGCATTAATCTGCTTTAGGACCTCCTTCTTGATCTTTACTGTCATATCCGGGTGGGTTCTTCTCAACTTTTGTTTAACTGTCGGACACTCTGGCTTCAACGGCAAACGATGCTCGACAATGTCTGTATCTAGACCAGGCATATCTTGATAAGACCAAGCAAAAATATCCACATATTCTTTCAACAGCTCAATCAACCCACTCTTTACATCAGGATGCAACGATGCTCCAATCTTGACTTCCTTCGGATCTTCCTCTGAACCCAAATTAACCACTTTCAAAGGCTCTTTGTATGGTTGAATGGTATTTTCCTCGTGCTCAAGAAACCGTGAGACCTCTTCTGGAATCTCATCATAATCTTCTTCTTCAGCCCCAAACACAGGACATTCAAAGTTGGGAGAGGGTGCAGGGTCATTGTATTCAACAGGTTTTTTAATTAATCTGCACATGTGATTTATGATTGTTTTTAGAAACTGACACATATAACAAGTGATCATGCAGATTAATTTTCAGTTATTATTTATTTTGAAAGGGTTTTTTTTATTACCATTTCCCAAGAAAAAGGTAGAAAATAAAAGACATAATTTGGAAGCAAAGAAAACTTTTATTAATGATCTTAACAGATATAGCAAACAGATAAGCCCTACAACATCAATACTTCCACCTTGGGCAGAGTGAAAGATTTTCAAAAAGAAAGAAACAGATTAACAAAACAAATTACTTTGAAACATGTATGCAAGAAGAAATATCAATGGTGACCCAGTTCTGAACTCGGACTCCATGCGTCACATAATTCGGTGCTTCCTGCTCTACTTCATCCTCTTCAACAGCATTAATTCCAGAACCAATTGGATAGAGGTAGCCTCCGATGCGGAAAACATCATGATAATTGTTCATAGAAGACTTTAACTTCAAACTTTCGCCTTTGCCATCCCTCGAAGAGAAACCCAAACCATCTTTGTTTTTGTTCACGGGTGGATCCACAAGTCATCCCCAAACTACATTATGACCATTGCACACAACCTGTTGCGCGTCCTTCAAGGAAACCACAGAATTCTTATTCTTCCTTATGTTGTCAACGGATAGGGCTTGGAACTGGGTTCCAACAGCAGCCTCATCCGCTTCTACAATACTGAAAGAGGATAGATGGGATATCAACAACGCTTGCTCTCCATTTATGATCACGACCTTCCCTTCACGCACAAATTTTAGATTTTGATGCAGAGTTGAAGTGACAGCCCCTGCTTCGTGTATCCATGGTCGTCCTAGAAAACAACTATACGCGGGAATAATGTCCATTACCTGGAAAGTTATCAAGAACAAGTGTGGTCCTATGTGGATGGGCAAGTCCACTTCACCGATGACATATTTCCTCGACCCATTGAAAGCCTTCACAATGATGCCACTCGGGTGCATAGGTGTTCCCTAATACTTTAACTTCATGAGAGTACTTCTCGATATAATATTTAATGCGTATACGTTATCAATTAGCACATTGGACAATGAATCATTATTGCAATTCATAGATATGTGAAGGGCCAGATTGTGATTCCTCCCTTCATCTGGTAACTCATCATCGCAGAAACTCAAGTTGTTACATGACATAATGTTTCCAATTACGCTGCTGAATTGATCCAATGGCATGTCATTCTCTATAAAAGCTTGGTCTAGTACTCTCATCAGTGATTCTCTATGATCGGAGGAATTCATCAATAAAGCTAGGATGAATATCTTTGAAGGAGTCTGCAATAGCTGATCTATAATTCTGTAGTCGCTCATCTTAATTATCTTCAAGATATCATCCACTTATTTCTCTAATGTGGCCCCGCTAGTCTCTCCTGTAGCCTTCTTTGGCTCATCATTCTCATCAATTTTCTTTCCAGCCACAACGTCTCTTCGAATAACCGGCGCAAACACACGACCACTATGGGTCACCCTGCTACTATCAGCTATATTTCCAACATCGTGCATTGGCTGGATGGGAACTTCCACCCCATCTTCCAAGATTGTAGTGTTGTATTTGTAAGGCACAGCCTTATCTGATTTATAGGGAACGAGTCCTGGAAGACTAATTACCAATGGGGTAACAGCTGGTTTGCTATGGTACTCCACCTCAAGGTGAGCGGGTGCACCAAAACAAGGTACAATGACATTTACACCTTCCTCGACACAATCATCCCTCAAAATACCATTTCCGGTAAACAAATCTTCGTCTGAAGAGAAATACTCATATGCGGAGGCATATTCTTCCTATAACTCTTCTCCTATCAAATAAACTTCAACCATATCAATCTCGTGATAATCATCTCTCTGACCTGTGATCTTGATAGTCCCATTGTCTAACAACAATTTAACACCCTCTCTCACAATAGAACATCCTTGGGGGTTTCGACAGCAAACTATGCAAGATCCATATTGGTGTTCTACTTGACCAGCAGTACGGCGGAAAGTAGCATGTAATTGTACGAGATCTTCATTCAAATGCTCCACATCAAAAATTATGAATTCACCAGGACATCTAGAAACCATATTCACTTCCTCTTCATACTCTGCCCTAGGCCTGATTATATGGATTAAACCTTCATCCATCATCTCCTGTAAATCAGCCTTTATCTTCTCGCAACCCTGTATATTTGTACTGCAAATAGCACAACTGACATGGTCATGCGTATAATAACTGAATTCACAGAGGTCTGCATGCATTTTCACCAAATCCCCTCTAACCAAATTAATGTCAAAAATCCGGAAGCCACCTGGACAACCGGCCACCATATTCACAGCACTCACTCCCCTGTGCTTGGGCAGAGGATTGTCTTTCACATTAGGTTCCATGTCTTTGAAATATAAAATTCCTGATTTCACCAACCTTTACACTTCCGTCCTCAAAGGATAACAATTTTCAACACTATGCCCTGGTGCTCTTTGATGTAAGGCACACGTCTGGTCCACTTTGTAATACTAAGGCAATGGTGATGGTATTGCTGGAGGTTGTTGTGTCTGGACCAACTTCTTCTGAATCAATGCTGGTAGTAGCTCTGTATAACTCATAGGAATAGGGTCATAGTTCTCCCTTCTTTGATTATTCTCTTGGTTCCCCTGTTGGGACTGTCTTTGATAAGCAACGGTAGTTGGGGCGGCATTTATAACAGGAGTCACTGAGGCAACTTGCTGGTGATGTTGATAATTCCTTCTAGGAGCATTCACTCTCCTCTCTTGCATGAAAGCATTGGTATCCCCTTCTTTATTCTTTGTAAACCCATAAGCTGGCTTCTTCACACTTCCGGATCCTTCACCCTTTGTCAAACGGCCTTCTCTTACTGCCTCTTCTAGGCGGACTCCCATTCTTACCATCTCCATAAAATCACTCGGGGCACTTGCTACCATTATTTCGTAGTAGAAAGCACTCAGCGTCTTCAAAAATATTTTAGTCATTTCCTTCTCCTCCATAGGAGGAATCACTTGTGCATCCACTTCGCGCCATCTCTGCACGTACTCTTTGAACGATTCTCTGTCTTTCTGAACCATGGACCTAAGCTGGTCACGGTCAGGCGCCATGTCCACATTATACTTGTATTGTTTTATAAATGTTTCTCCCAAGTTATTAAAGGTATGGATGTTGGCGCTGTCTAAACTCATGTACCATTTCATCGCTGTGCCGGTCAGACTATCCTGGAAAAAGTGAATCAGCAGGCGCTGATCATCGGTGTAGGTAGACATTCTCCTTACATACATCACCAAGTGAGCACGAGGGCAAGTGTTGCCCTTGTACTTCTCAAACTTCGGGACCTTGAACTTAGCAGGCACTTTAACATTCGGGACCAAACACAGCTCATTCACATTCTGCCCAAATAACTTTTTTCCCCTAAGAGCCTTCATCTCTCTTTGCATTCTATCAAACTTCTCTTGGAAATCATCCATCCTGTCATAAAGACCCAAGTCTTCACTCGGCGGAGGGAAAGGACGACACACATCTTCATTAACAATCGGAACCAAATTCACCAAAGGAGGTGCAGGAGGAACAACATGCACCATAGGGGGTGCTAGAGTAACAACATTTGGAACCACTGGAGCATCTTGGGGGCCCAAATTGAAACTTTCAGGTGCAAAATTCTCCGGCATTCCCCACGGATAACCCTGAGGCATGCGGTTTTGAACAACAGTCGGAGTAGCGGATACGGGAACAGTAGGAACTTCAGCATTTGCCCTTGTTGGTCGAGGTTGAACACTCGGTGGCTGATTCTGAGCAACTACCAGAGCTTCCATCAGAGTAAATTGGCCAAGCCGGCCTTCAAAGTAGAAACTTCTTCGCGCAGCTCACGATTCTCCTGTTCTAAGTTGTCTATCTTCTTTTTGAAATTAGCCCGAGTGTTGTAGTGATGAGTCAACTTGCTGAATGAAGTAAAGAAGTTGGGTATGCATAACAAATGCAAGAAATACGTGCAATATGATGCATGATATGCAATGCATATGATTATTTTTACTTTATCATTTAACATTTCAAGGGATTTAACGTTTATAGACATATTGCAAACATAAAAATAATAACACATTTGAAATACTGAAAAATTTTATTATAATAACTTCAAAATAGGTTACAAGTTTCAATGATCCCAAGTACAAGATGAAAATACAATCTAAAATCCTGAGAAAGGGAACTGATAGAGATCAATCTGTACGCTGGCGCTTCCCTGTGAGCCTGGTAATCTGAGCTCTCAACCTCTGGTTTTCTTCCACATGTTTGATGGAAATCTCCTTCCAATCATCTGAATCAGGAAGTGAAAAACCAGCACCTGTTTGAGGCTTAGGGGAAAATAAATCCCCTTGCCTCTCCATAGACTCTACCGCTCGACTCTCAAGGATCTCGATCAAATCATCTTTCTCCTTCAGGTCTGCTTTATAGGAACTCTCTAAAGTCTGGAACTTGTTCTTCCAAGCATCCCTTTCCTGTTGCATCCTAACCAAAGCAAGTTGCAGCTCTTCTAGATCATCTAACAAAGTTGAAGAAAAAGAGTTGACTTTCCATATTTAGAAAAATTTCAAACTTTTCTTAAAAAATGACCTATAATCTCTTGCATCCAAACATGGCCTTCCACTTGGAATTTTCTTTTGACCAAAAAATATGGAATGAAGTAGACCTCTTGAATGACATTTTGTAATTTGAACCACTCAAAATCTCCAAAAATTGAGCAAGTTATGACTTGATGAAGTTGGCCAAAAATCATGAAATGACCTATAATCTTTTGCATTCTTAAGGCAACTTCCATCCACTTTTTCACTTTGCACATAGAAGAATGCATGAAGTACACATCCTTAGGATCATCATGAAAAAATAATGGGCTTAAGGTGATAAAAATTGACCAAGTTATGATCATTTGAAATCATATATGGAAAAATGGGGGTTCATCTGGATGACCTGTAATTTTTCTTCTTCATTAAGTTCCTTCCACATGAAAACTCTTTGGAACTTTTGAAGTGATTTGTTGTTAACTCTTTGAAGAGAAGAATGTTTTTGGAATCACTCAAAAATACCAAAAGATGAGCAAGATATTCCCTTTTGAAGTCCAAAACCATAGCTTCTAGATCAAGAGAATGCTTGGTGGAACTTTGCCAAATTTGAACAAACTTTTTGTGCCAATATTCTTCCTTTGTGAATAGAATTTGTTGAGGATGATGATAAGGACTCATGGCCACCAAAACTACTTCCATACCAATTTCAAAACAACTTCATTGGTGAGGTTTGAATCTCTCAAGCTTTGACTAGGTCATGGAAATAAACTCATGAACCCATGATACAACTTGCTAATCCTCATTGCCTTTACCTACATTATTAACAAGTAATACAAACCCATATTGTATTTGTTAATTTAGAGAGAAAATCAAAGCAAAATATCCATGTTAACCAAAGAAAACAAGTCAAGGTGCTTGGTAACTCCTCAAAGAGCAAAACTAAAGATAGGGAGAAGAACCAAAAGCCTTAATGTGATTTTGTGGTGATTGAAACAATATGGTATAATGAAGGGGTCTTAGGGGCAAAAATTGGGGTACAACAATGACAATTTCAGAACTTCTGGGCCAGATTTCATGCAAGTGCAATCAGAATGCGAAAAGATGGTTAAGAACATGACTCTTCAATCAGAACATATGGAAACTATATTCTTCGATCAGAACATGACTCTTCAGCATTTGGAGACTATGTTCTACGCTTCGATCAGAACATTGCCCTTCGAGTCTCATTTTGGTCTTCTTCGATCAGAACATCACCAAGCCCCAAAACCTCGTTTGAACAATTTGTTGCACTGTTATGGCACGATCCTGCATCCAGCTGCCACAACACTCCAAATTGCTGTTGATCCAGTCCACGCATGCATTTTTCTCAAACCCCATATTTACACCAAATTAGCACATAAAAGTTGTGTTTAAAAAGCAATGAAACAGTATGCCAAAAAGGGTTCAAATCCCATTTGTCTTTCCCCCCAAAACCACAGCCAAACCATCTATAAATAAGTTTTTCTATCACACGTTTAATGGGTTGGCTTTTAGAGAGAGAGAGTGATCAAATACAAAAAACAGAGAAAAAAGAAAACATTCAAACATTCTTAGACCCATAATTCCCAAAACAATAACTTTGTTCTTCCCTTTTGAATCAAAGAGCACAACCTTTTTTGTTCCGTTTCTTGCTGACCCTAGAACATTCGAAGGCAGCAGCTCAGGTCTCAAACGCACGCTTCAGATTCAAGGTAAGTCATTCTGACTTTGAACTTTTCATTCAGAACATCATTAAATATGTAAATATCAAAGTGTTGATACTGTCCATATCATGGCCTAAGTAGAAAAACTGTGGATCAGAACTTCTTGAAGAAAACTAGGCTCAGAATTAAGATTAGAACTTTTATAAACTATTGTGCTTTTATTTTTTTGTTTTGCTGTTGTTAAGAACTGAATAAGTGGCAGATGTTCTAGCTAATGTAAGGAAGGAGGTTAAGTGTAACACAAAACTTCTGAGTTTTATTTCCCATTATTTTAACATACACAGAACTTCTATGCTTTCTTACTGTTTTAGCACAACACAAAACTTCTAGGCTTTCTTATTGTTTTAGCACAACACAAAACTTCTAGGCTTTCTTACTGTTTTAACATACACAGAACTTCTAGGTTTTCTTACTGTGTTAGCACAACACGGAACTTCTAGGCTTTCTTACTGTTTTAACACACACAAAACTTCTAGGCTTTCTTACTATTTTAACACACACAAAACTTCTAGGCTTTCTTACTGTTTTAACACACACAGAACTTCTAGGTTTTTTCTCATTGTTATAACACACACATAACTTCTGGTTTCCTCTAACGTTTCTTTCAGAACTTCAGCGCGCAGCAACCCAGAACTTCTGGTCCCCTCTAACGTTTCCTTTTGAACTACAGCATGCCTAGCATCAGAACTTCTGGTCCCTTTCATTTTGCTTTCAGCAACATGCTGATCCTGTTTTCGTTGTCTTTTTTCCTTTCCTTTCTTATTCTTATAATTTCCAGCATTATTATTATTTTTATTAATATAAAAAAGGCATAAAAAATATTTTCTTTTTATTAACTAATTATTTTCCTTTTAATTTAGTAAGACAAAAAAACCATTTTCAAAACAAATCCTTTTCTTGTATTGTACAATTCAATATGGTTGTAATAAATAATTAGGATTTAAATTCTTGCAATCCTCATTTGTAAATATGTATCCCCATCCCAGAAATGATGTAATAACTTAGGATTTATTTTTCCGCATTTTATTTGCTTTCATATATTGTTAGTAATTAGGATGTATGGCAAGATAAAATCAATAAATAGATAACCCTAATCAAAGACTAAATGCATGTAAATTAAACACACTTGCACACTAGCACCTCTAGGATAATCTCACTTTGTTACCTTTCGGAAAATAGTCATGTCCCTCGAATATGGGCGATTTAGCAAAGACCCTCGATAAAAGATCGTAGTCCCTCGATGACCCTCAATGTTGCCTTTGGTAAACGATCTAGTCCCTAAACGACATTGCTAAAACGTCCCATAAGTTACCTTCTATGACTATACAAAATGTCCCGCGCCCGTCCATTTACATCCAACGATGGGGTTTCTTACCAAAACAATAGTGAGATAACAAAATCTAAAGGAGGAGGAAAAGAACATTTAAGACCTTTTGAGTAGGTAGATTTCTCCTAGTTGCTCGCTTGCTCATAATAAAAAAACATTTTATACACCCACAATTTCACCTTGAAACATTTTCAAAATTTAAAACACTTTGTACGCGTTCTTATAGAGACGAAACCATTACAAAGACATTCCTTTTCAAAATACTTTAAAAACCCACATCACAAACACATCTTCAAACAAAAAGCAAGTGATCTAGCAAGCAACTAAGAGCCCATAGATAACTACAGATGAAAAGGGTGCTAACACCTTTCCTTTTCATAACCTACCCCACGAACTCAAGAAAAATTCTCGAAAGGTATTTCTTGTTATTTTCAACCTTTCCTTTTGGATAAAATAAAAGTCGGTGGCGACTCTTGCTATCCGCAACAATTGCGATCAAACACAAAACACACAAGTCAGTTTTCCCACTGAGTTACAATGTTCCAGAAAGAATCATCACAGATAATGGTGCAAATCTCAATAATACGATGATCACCGAACTCTGTAAACAATTCAAGATCCAGCATCATAATTCTTCCCCATACCGGCCGAAGATGAATGACGTTATGGAGGCTGCTAACAAGAACATTAAGAAAATCATACAGAAGATGACGGTGACATACACAGACTAGCATGAGATGTTACCATTTGCTTTTCATGGTTACCGCACCTCAGCACGAACTTCAACAGGGGCAACACCTTTCTCTCTAGTGTATGGTATGGAGGTTGTCCTACCTATTGAGGTCCAGATCCCTTCTTTGAGAATCATGAAGGATGCAGGTTTGAACGAAGATGATTGGATCCAGACTCGACTTGACCAACTGAATCTGATTGACGAGAAAAGGTTAGCGGTTGTTTCTCATGGTCAGATGTACCAGAAGCGTATGATCAAGGCTTTTAACAAGAAGGTTAGATGACATGTATATCAGGTGGGTGATATAGTAATTAAGCGCATCATCCTGCCACAAGGTGATCCCAGGGGAAAATGGACTCCCACATATGAAAGACCATTTGTAATCAAGAGTATATTTTCTGGTGGAGCCATGATTCTAACCATTGTGGATGGTGTAACACGGTGGGATAAATGACTTGGGATGTTTTACGTTTGATCATAATTGTTATGGATAGCAAGAGTCGCCATCGACTTTTCTTTTATCCAATAAAGGAAAGGGTGAAAAGAATAAGAAAGACCTTTGATATTATTTTCTTGAGTTCGGGGGGTAGATTATGAAAAGGGAAGGTGTTAGCACCATTTTCATCCATAGTTATCTATGGGCTCTTAGTTTCTTGCTAGATCACTTGCTTTTGTTTGAAAATGTGCTTGTGGTGTGGTTTTAAAAGTATTTTGAAAACGTGCCTTTGTAATGATTCTCGTCTCTATAAGAACGCATACAAAGTGTTGTTTTGGAAAATAGTTCAAAGAAGTGTTTGTTTTTTGAAAGTGATTTTGAAAAGGTGTCTTTGTAATAATTCTCGTCTCTATAAGAACGCATACAAAGTGTTGTCTTTTGAAAATGTTTCAAAATAAAAGTATTTGGTGTATGAAATGTTTTTGTTGTGAGCAAGCAAGCAACTAGGAGCAACATTCCTACTCAAAAGGTCTTAAATGTTCTTTTCCTCTTCCTTTAGATGTTTCTATCTTGCCATTGATTTGGTAAGAATCCCTATCATTGGATGTAAAGGGACAGGTGTGGATCATCGTATATTCATGATAGCAATATTATGAGATATCTTAGCATTTCTCTTGAGGGACTAAGATCATTTGTAAGGCAACATTCAAAGCATCGTCGAGGGACTATGATCTTGTATTTTTTTGGATTATTTTTTCTAAGACGTCTCACATGCATAACATGACCATTATCATAAGGCAACAAGTGGAGTTAACCCTAGATATGCAAGTGTGCAAGTGTTTGTATTTCATGCTTGATTTATCTTTGATTCAGGGTTGTCTACTTGTTGTTTTTATATTGTCATACAAATCCTAATTACTAGCATTTATATGAAAGCTATAAATTGTGGAAAGTAAATATCCTACGCTTTTACAATCACTTGGGGATGGGGTGTATAAATTTACAAACGGGGGTGGCAAGAAATTAAAGTCCTAATTATCTATTACAACCATATTGAAATAATGTACAAGAATTGAAATGCAAAATAGATTTGTTTGTTTTGGTTAAGAGAAGAAATAAATTTTCTTAAGGAAATGTTTTTTTAGTCTCTTTTGTTTTTAAAAGGAATAAAGCAAAGTATATGAATATAAAGTATTTTGGTGATTTTGATTAATGAAAATAAAAGTGATGATAAAAATAATAAGAGAAAAAAGAAATCAGCGTCAGCGCATTGCTGAAAGAATAGAAATGAGAGAGAGAAGAAGTTCTGACTCAAGCGCGCTGCAAACCAGAAAGAAAATGTTAACAGAAAATAGGGAAAGCCAGGAGTTTTGGGGTTGTTGGGAACAAAGGAAATCCTATATGTTCTGATGCAATTGGAAACCTAGAAGTTCTAGTGTTACTTGAAGGTTGGAAGTTCTGGTTGTTGAGAGAGTCTAAAAGTTCTAATGCAGCTGGAAACCTAGAAGTTCTAGTGTTATTGGAAGGTCATAAGTTCTGATAATGGGTCCGTGAGGTGTCAATGTTGTTGGATGGGAACATCTAGAAGTTCTGGTCCAGGATCACTGTTCTGACAATCAACTGAAGGGGGTTTATCTAGAAGTTCTGGTCCAGGATCAATGTTTGAAAAATAATGGGAAAATGTCAAGAAATAAACATAAAAAGGTGTTTCTGGGGCTAGAACTCAGGACCCTTAACACTAATGCCTTATGCACGCTCTCTACCATTGGGGTGGCTATACATCCGGTATTAGAAGCAAAAACATAAACATATGTTACAAAGTAATTTCTGGTGATGAACTTCATCTTCTTCTTCGTGCCAGCCAGAGTATCTGCAACTTAATAATTTCTCAACAAAAATGGAAAATGCAACATAATAGTTATGGAAAATTTCATCATGGTTTCAGAAATACAAAGCATTAAAATTGTAAGCCAGAAATAAGCATGAATTCTGCTAATCCTAATTCTGAACCCTAATTTCCTCAAGAAGTTATGATCTGAAACTCTCTTTACTTAGGCCATATAAATGAAATCTATAAATATGTACAGAACCAGAGCCGTGATATTTACATTATATTTTTGAAAATGCAAGCCTAGCAATGCCTAAGCAATGAGCCAAAAATCAGAAGAAACTTACCTTGCAGGTGGAAATTGTTTTGTGAATTAGAGCTTGGATCAGATTGTTGTGATGTTCTGGTCAGCTTCCTCAAGTTCCCAGAAAGCTAAAACAACTCTTAAATTGAGCTATGAATGGTGGGAAAGTTCTGGAGCAGTCAAGCTGCAAAGTTCTGGTTTTTTTTAAACAGAGAGTGGTGAATACTATTTTACAGTTTGAAAACAGAAGTTGGGAGAGCTTCTATGTGTATTCTAGAGACTGTATGGGTGACCTGGTCAAGAAACACACAAGAAAAATTAGAGTTTGGATGCAAAAAATCAGAAACTAGCAGGTTTCGTGTTTGTGTTTGCAGTTTCAGGTTCTTGGGAATTTTCAGCAAGGTTTCAAGGCTTTTTTCCAATATTTTCGACCTCCCTAACAGTTGTAAATGAAGCTTAATTTATAGGAAAAGGATTTAGAAGCTTGGAGAAGTCAAGAGTACAACCATCATGTGTTATGGATCGTTGACTTGTTTTAGAAGCAAGTTTAACCAAGCAAGTTTCAAGGCAAAGTAGAGTGGTTAGTAGCTTTAACCATGCCTAATCTGAGTTTGTAGGCATGATTTATGGAGAAGTACACTCAGAAGCAAAAGTAAAGTATGGGACCAAAATAAACTTTGTACAAAATTTTACTTTCCAAGGACAGTGTGATACGGCGAGAAGAACTGACTGTTTTTTGGAATGCTGGTTATCGTTTTGCGTTTTTTTTTGCAAAATGTCGCGGTAAGCAAGAGTCACCACCAAATTTTATTTTATCCAACAAGGAAAGGAAAAAAGCACAGAAAAATTCCTTTTTTGATATTATTCTCGGGTTCGGGAGGTAGATTATAGAAAGGGAAGGTATTAGCACCCTTTCTATCAGTCGTTATCCACGGGCTCTTAGGTACTTGCTCAATTGTTTTCAAAGTTGTTTTCTTTGTGCTTGTGGGTTTTGAAAAAAAAAATTATTTGAAAACTTCGATTTAACTCTTGCTTCTATCCTCAAGAGTGTAATGAAGTGTTTTGAAAACTTTGTTCGAAAAGGAGTGTAAGTGTAAAAGTTTTGTTTTTGAAAGAGCAGGTATCTAAGAACCATCTACCTACTCGAAAAAGGAATCGTTCTATACTATCTTCCTTTAGACAATGTTATCCTACTATTGATGAGTAGGTAGCCTCGTCGTTGGAGTTTGAGGGTCAATTCGAATGAGGGACGTGCAGTCACTAAAGCAATGTTAGGACGCCTTAGTGGTAACCCTAATGTCTTAGATCATTTGTTTGAGGCAACAATATCTGAGGCAACCGTTTCGAGGCGACTATGATCTTTTAGACAAGAGGGCGACCTCTAAAGTGACTTATACTTAATGACCACGTACGAAGGTAACCAAGTGGGGTGTACCCTAAGAGTGTGCATGTGCGAGTGTGTCGTTTTCAGTTATTTTTATCTTTGTACATGTTAAGGGTGATCTAAGTTAATTTTAGGTTAAAACATTCAGTCTTGTCATGCAACCCTATTATCAAACATCTAACAGTTATATTTTGCGGAAATAAAATGTGGAATTTAAATTACAAGGCATCGGGTATTTACATCGCCAAAGACAAACCCTTTGAAAATAAATAAAGCGATAAAAATAAATAAAAGTCCTATTTAACTATTACAATCCGGGAGCAGGTACATTATTGGATAAAAATAAATAAAGCATGCGGGAAATTAAATCGAGTGCATGATTAGGGTTTTGACCCTTTTGGTTAAAGAAAAAAATATCTTTTTGTTGTTTTTTTTATTTTAAGAAAGAAATTAAACCTAAATTAATTACTAAATTAAATTAATAAATTAAATAAATGAAAAATTAATTATGACATATTTTTTTGGTTTTTGTTATTTTAAGAAAGAAAACGAAATTAATTAAATTAGTGATTAAAACCTAATTAAATCTAGTTAATTTTAATTATTTGCAAAATAGGTTAAAATTATTCTAGAATTAAGACCTAAATTAATTAATTAATTAGTATTTATTAATAAAAATAATAGAAGTTAAAATTTGATAAAAAAATATTTTTGGTGATTTTATTTTATGAGAAAAAGAATTTTGATTGGTTAGAAATTAAATAAAAATAATAAAACAAATAATAAAACAAAATAAATAAAATAGAAAAGAGGAGTATTGGGCCTGAATTATGGGGGTGCTGGTAGCAATTGGAAGGCCCAAAAGCGCTGGCCCTTTGGACTTTCTCTGATCTGGTGAAGGCGCATTGACTTGGCTCCATGTGGACCCCCAGCTTTTGACCATCAGATTTGGCCTTTGGCCATCTGGCGTTTATAGGGATGAAGATGCATGGTAGGCTGCAGATAGGCGTATGCATTGAATCTCCTGAAAAGAAACAAGAAAATGCAAAGCGCTTGAGGCAGGGATCGAACCCCTGACCTCCAGCCTTTGGGTCTCTAAGCGCTTATGTGGCCACCACTGGGACGCTTTGTTGTCTTTGTTATAATAATGCAAACATGAAATAATATATAAAATAAGGTTAATGACCAGAAAATAGAAAAAAACACGCGCGTGGTTTGAATGGCCCAATGATGGGGTGCCACGCATCATCTTCAACCTCATGTCCATGGCTAAAAATGCACAGACCTATACCAACGGACAGAAGTCCGTAGCTACAAAGCTGTTTATCTCAAAAATCCTTCTAAGGCCACAAAAATGAATTCCAAGGGCATGGTTGTGTTTGTCTCACCCTCCTGGTCACAACCATACCCTTCTTGGTGGTCAATTGTTCCTGAAATAAAAACGCCCAAAAACAAGAAACGAACCCTAACAATGGTGGTTATTCTCCTATGTAAGATAAATGCAATTGAGTAATATAAAAAGCTTAGAAATGCTCTTGTGATCACAAATATGCCATTAGTTTTCGTTATGGATGCAAGAATAGATCAAACCGAATTCAAGAATAGGGGTATGTTTCATGACACTTACAGCGCATTATGGGGTCTGAAGATGCTTGGTTTTGATCCAGGTAGATTGAGTGAACGCCCAGAAATCGATTGAGATATGTCTCAGCTCTTGAAAACACCTCTAACTATGATTTTGATCTCAAGCTTTTTTGTGTATTTTTCAAATCTTGTTCTGCCTCTCTCTGCACTTACCAACCCTGATTTTCGTGTCTTAAGCTTCCTTATGTAATGCACAGTGTATTAGGTCTACAAACTTGGCTCAAATCTTTCCATATCAATGCCTATGAATTGGATTTGATCTCTCCTTTAAAACCTTCCAAATTTGTCCAATTTCAATATTTTTGCACATGATTTACCTTGCTACGAGTTTGGAGATATGCTAGCTGTCCATTGAAGCCTATAATCAATAAAAAAATCTTTGGTTATCAATTTTTTTGATTTTATGTGATTTAATTTGATTTAAAATGAATAAATTCAAATAAAAATCAAATGAAATAATAAAAATGAGATATGGACACATGGCTGAAGCTAGGGAACGTGGGAAATAATGCAAACTCAAATCAAGTGGAAAAGAATGGGCCCATTTGGCAAAATTTGAAGTTTTGGGGATAGTTGACTTTTGGCAATTTTACAAAAAAGTCCAACTTCAACAATGCATAACTTCTTCAATTTTGAACTTTTGGAGGTGTTCTTGGACTTTTTAGAAAGCTTGAGATGTACTCTAACCAACTCTTTTGGTATCATCTCATTTAGATATTCCATGATCAAGTTATAAGCTTTGGCAAAAAAGGTGTTTTTGTTGACTTTCTAAAATGACCTATAATGTCCAAATTTATAACTTCTTGTGAGTGAATTTTTTGATCTTGGGGTATGAATATGGATTGTAGGGAATTTCATCCTCTTCAAAATGAGCTTTGGATGGGTCATTTCTCATAAGTATGAGAAAGTTATGCTTGGTCAAAGTTGAGTTGACTTTTCCTACAAAACCCTAATTTAGCAACTTTTGAATCTTGATGAATTTTGAGCAATCCTTGATGAATCATGATCAACCCTTAATCAAATGATTAAATATCCTTCAAAATGATAATGTTGACAAAAAATCTTGAATTTTGACTGCATTTAGGTCGTAGTTGACTTTTGCCCTAGCACAGTCGATTTTTGGACCCTTTGAGCAATTGACTGAGCAAACTTCCTCTGTAAGGCTTGAAATTTGACAAGGATGATCTTGAGAACATATTAGGACATTGGGGAGAACTTGAGGTCATTTGGACTCAAGGATCTTGATGCAGCACAAAACCCTAATTTTGGGTAGACTGCCTTAGGAGATAGCTTGTCTGACCAACTCTTGAGCAACCTTGAGCAACTTGGAGATTTTTCTTGCAATGTTTTGAGAAATATGAGAGGGAAAATTTTTGGGTACAACAGACAGCAATGGTACTTTCATGCCACATGTGGGAAGATCTTTTGGATAAAGGTTTAAACATTGGGATAAAGACTCAAAAGTGGATGTGAGCATCAAATGATGATGAGATTTAACAAGCAAGAAGATCTGCAACCTGAGATTATGCAGCCTAGCTTGAAACTGGATCAGAAGTTCAGCATCAACGTAACTTGAATTAAGAACAAATGTCCAACTTCTGATCTTTGAATCTCCCTGCTCCAGCATGATTTGAAGGAGTCCTCAGACTTTTCAGAAAGCTTGTAACAAGCTTTGTAAACCCTCTTTGAATTATCTTTGCAAACTTGGATTGTACCTACGTGAAAACTGGTCCAGAAGTTCTAACCAAATTTTGACTTGGAAAAGCTCAGAATTTACCAAGTGTTTTAGTTTCATGGACGTGTCTTCAAAGATTTATAACTTGAAATCCCAGCATTTCTAGGAGAAGTTTTGTTCTGCAATGTTTTAGATTTCATTGAGATCTATAACTCTTGTGTCAGAAGTTCTTCCTGGATCATCTTGCATCATAATGAAAATCTGGCCAGAAGTTCTGAACTTATCATACCTTCTTAACACTTAGAAAAGTTTCTAAGTGTTTAGAATTTTGACTTTTCCAAAGCAATTTTGACTTTTGATTTTCTTGATGAAACAACTTCATATTCTAACATGTCTTGATGAAATGTGATTCTCGAAACTTGATTTTGATCCAAAAGTCAAAGTTTGACTTTTCAGTGTGCATTTTGACCATTTTGCCCTTGTGCCAATTCCAAACTTAAATTGATGTATCAGTGCTTCAAACTTGAGTCATGGAAGATCTTGTGAGAAAATTCTTGATAAATGAGAGGGAAAATTTTAGGGTACAACAGCTGCTCCTGTTCAATCTTCTTAAACCTGAAGAGTTAGATTGACGAGCCTGCCATTCGTGACTTGAAGGTCGAAGATGATTGAACACTAGAGTGCCCAGAAATTTGCACTCGATGATATGTTAGTTGACTGTGTGGGGAATGGGATTAAAGATACCATCCAAAGCGACTGAGGAAGGTACCAGGATAAATCCTTTGGTTTATTTATACTGAAATGGTAGATGTCTTTTGCTTATAGATTTTCCTGCAAGGAAAAGGATTAGTTGCATGCAGATGTATGCATGGCATGATGATGTTCTCAAAATAAATGAGATTTTGCTGTATGCATTTGTTATGTATGTGTTATTATTTATGAATGTGATGCGTTTATTGCAGCTTATCTTTGTCTAGGAAAATAAATCCTTGACAACATGCTGGGGAGCCTTGGGAGGCTGAATCCCGAGCAGGTGTATCTTCAACTTTGTTTAGAATACTTTCTGCTGGGAGCTTCTGTTTTTATTGTTTGAGGAGAAATCTGCTGGGGAATATTTACTTTGGCTCTTTGCATCAGGAAACTCTGTGGGGAGTATTGATTTCTTCTTGGAGGAATAAAGTTCAGGAATTTTGGTTATCCCTTGCTCTACTAGGGAATTATTCCTGACTAGAGAGTATCAGAAGTTAGTTGTTATCTAGTTGAAATCCAGGCTTGGCAGCAATTTGTTAGGGATGATGAAGTTGAATGTTATATGGTCGTATTCCAGGCTTCGTAGTGACTTGCAAGGGAATATATGAATTAAATTGTTATTTGGTTGTATTCCAGGCTTCGCAGAAAATTGCATGAAGTTAAACTGTTATCTGGCCGTATTCCAGGTTTTGTAACGACTTATTGGGGAAGATTAAATTAACTGTTATCTGGTCAGATTCCAGGCTTCACAGAAAATTACTTGGGAGAGTGAAGTTAAACTGTTATTTGGTCAAACTCCAAGCTTCGCAACAACTTCCTAACATTAAACTACCATCTGGTCGGATTCCAGGTTTCGCAGATTTTTGAGATGGATGAAATTAATTGCTATCTGGTCGGATTCCAGGCCTCGCAATAACTTACTTGAAAGGATGAAGTTAAACTGATATATGGTTGGGTCCAGGCTTTACAGTAACTCACTTGAAAGGATGAAGTTGAACTAATATCTGGTCGGGTCCAGGCTTTACAGTAATTTGCTGGGAAGAAAGAAGTTGAACTGATACCTGGTCGTGTCCAAGCTTTACAGTAACTTGCTGGGAAGAAAGAAGTTGAACTGATATCTGGTCAGGTCCAGGATTCACAGTAACTTTCTGGGAAGAAAGAAGTTGAACTGATATCTGGTCGGGTCTAGGCTTCACAGTAACTTGCTGGGGATAAAGGCAAAATCTACTGGGGAAAAGAAGTTAAACCATTGTCTGGTCGAACTTTAGTCTTCACAAAATCTCGAGAAGTTAAACTATTATCTGGTCAGTTCCAAGCTTCATAGTATCTTAAAATATTATCTGGTCAGGTCCAGGCTTCATAGTATCTTGAGAAGTTAAACTATTATCTGATCTGTTCCATGCTTCATAGTATCTTAAACTATTATCTGGTCGGGTCTAGGCTTCATAGTATCTTGGGAAGTTAAACTATTATCTGGTCGGTTCCAGGCTTCATAGTATCTGAAAGTTGTTTGAATAGGAAAAATTCGATTGAGGAGTGTATTTTTTTGTTGGGGAATAAACCCTATTGAAGAGGATATTTGATGACATGCTGGCAAGGTGAATTCTTTAGGAAGAAATCCACAAGACTTCTTCTTTTAAGACTAACTCAGCTGGGGAGAGGGTTGTCGAGAGATTAAAACTCTGACTGAGGTTTGTTGTAGCAGGCTCCATGGGGATAATGCTAATGAGATAACTCTGTGGGGATATCTCTACTTCATTAAAGAGATGCTCGTTGCTGCTTAGTGGCACATATTTTCTAAACAGTTTAATTATGTCCATATGCATATGTTCATTCAATTTTAGTCATTGGACGTTTTTGCACTCAAAACCAAAAAACAAAAAGTTTGCACTTCAAAGTATTTTTGTATTGATGTTCTGCTCATGAATAGGTGTTTTTGTACAAATAGACGGAGATCCTAGTAAGAGGAAATCGCCGAAAGGATAAAAAAATTGAAAACAAAAACAAAAACCATGTGAAAATGATCTCATTGTGTTTCAACTCTGTTATTGCCCCAATGTCTTCGAACGTCCCTTGTCGTTAACAGAAGTTGATTGGATTGATCTTGGACCATTTGAACTCGGACCTTGGTAATAAAGTCGACTGTGGTGATTCCACGGGACATAATCATACGCTTTCGATCCTTAACTTTTACCTGGACCGCCCTTTTGGGTTTTCAGCCCACCAAGATACCCATTTTTGCCCAAGTCGCCCTTTCGGGTTTTCGACTTGCCGGGTGTACAATCTTTTGCATATATCCCTAATTTTTTCCCAGACCTTTGGTTTTCCAGGATGCCCTTATATTGCCTAAGTGTGTCTGAAGATGTGAAAAACACAAGAAGGGGGGTTGAATTGTAAAACTTAAAATCAAATGCAGACAACACGTTATTTTTATCCTGGTTCGTTTGATCTCAAACTACTCCAGTCCACCCGTCAAGGTGATTTCGCCTCTCTCCAACGAGGTCTTAATCCACTATATTCAACTAAATACAACTACTACTTTAACAACTGTTAAAGCCTTCTTGATTCTAACCACAGACCGGTTTATCTCAAGGAAATTCTCTTACAGATAAATGAACAACAGTGTGTTTGATGTTTTCTAGAAAAACTATATATCACAATTGTGATAATACACAATATTAAGCTTAGGATGAAACTAGATTGCTAGAGCTATAGAGTAAGCGTGGTTGAAAGCTTTAGCAAAAATGAGAGCGTGCGTGAGGATGATTAGCTTAGGCGTGTATATGCGTGTAGAGTATTAGCCATTTCTTTTCTCACTGACTTGTTTAAGTAGCCTAGGAAGAGATACGTTGTTGTCCATAAATCCATTTCAATGCTCATAACGTTCTTTCCTTTTTGAGAAGATCTTTGTCTTGGAATAAAGCCGTTGGTAATTAATCTGTCTTGAATGCATAGTAACATTGACACTTCAGAGTGTTCTGCTAATGATAATCAGAGTGTTCTTGGCTTTAGCTTATTCTGACGTTTCTGAGTGCTGATGACATGGTTAGGATCTTGATCAGAGTCAGAGTATTTTATGCGCAGATTCTGTTCATCAGGCTTCAGCGTATAGCACATGTTATTTGATCTTCTGATGCTGACATATCTTCTGATGTTGATGTTGATACTGATATTCTGATGCTGATTCCATCAGAGTTTCTGTAAATATACAACATAATTTTAAGTAGCATCTATGTCTTAAACATAAATCTTACAATTTATTTAATCTTGTATTTTGTTATCATCAAAACTCTAACTGAGGGTTGTAGAATCAAACTATGTTCTAACAATCTCCCCCTTTTTGATGATGACAAAAACTAGATTTTTTCAATTAAAATAAAATAATAAAAGGTATCAGAGATTAAGGATAGAGAAGAAAAAGGTATCAGAGATAAACAAATAACGAATAAAAGGTATCAGAGATAAGAAGATAAGGAATAAAAGGTATCAGAGTAATGAAGAGAAAAACTCCCCCTGAGTTGATTACTTCCCTTTAATTCCATGAGACCTTGAGCATCAGAACTTTACTTTATTAGAGTTCATCAGATCCATCAGATTCTTGTACCTGTAATCTTTTCAGAAGAAAGAAATTCAAATATATCAGAATGTTAGAATGTTTGAGACTTATGTCTCAGTAATCCGTTATTGAAAAATATCATTCTTTCTCCCCCTTTTTGTCAGTTATCAAAAAGCACAAATAATCAGAGTTAAAATGATCAGAGCAAAAAGAGCGTTTATATAAAAAAAACAGAAGCAATGATTAAGTCAGGACAATGGAAAAATATTACAGACAAGCATGTAAAGAAAATAAGGAAAACACAAGAAAATTCTAAGAAGAAGGTGGAAGACGTGTAAACAGGGCTTCCAACATGCTCTTGATTTGATTGCTGGTTTCCTGTTGCTGAGATACCATGTTTGCTATAGCATCAATCTTGATGTCCTGCTTGTCCATCCTTTCATTCATCGGCATATCAGATCTTTTCAAATCCTCCAGAGTCTGCCTGTCAAGAGATGAAGCTTGAGGATCTTCAGACACAGTATGCCTCTCAGAGCTTTCTGCAGTAACTTCTTCTTGACCCAAGTCTTCAGTGATAACAATCATCTTCCCCATGATGTAAGACGTAAACTTGATAATTTGAAGAAGAAGCGTGAATCCAAAATTCCTTTACCAGAATAGGAAATGTTGGACCCACCAGCCTGTCAAAGTACTTTTCCCAACCTTGAGCTTTAATCTCTTCAGATAAATCAAAACCATTTTCCTTGAGACTGTTGAAATCCACAATTAGTTCAGACAGAACTTCAAGATTCTTGATTGGAGTGAGAAGCGTTCTGAATGGTACTTCATATTGTTCAGATGATACAATTTTCTGGGAACCTGAAGAAGGAATGCTGGAAGAAGCCATGTTCACACGAGGTTTTTTTTTTTTGAAAAAGATTGAAAGGTTTTCTTGAGAAAGTAAGAACACAGAAATCAGAAATATTGAGAGAAAACGAAAGTGAAAGTAAAAAAGAGTGAATGGTGTGAAGTGTTTAAATAGATTTCTAAAAAGTTTTTGAAAACATAAACGTTTAAGAGAGAGAAATAAATAATGATTATTAGCATTTAATGATAGCTGATTTTAGGGGATTCAGAAAGATATTTGGAACGGTTACCCATGACATGTGTCTCAATGTATCCAATCAGCGCTTTGCCTTTTCATAAACGTGAACGCGTGTTCAGCCTCAGAAAACAGCTGATGACTGGATGACACTTGTTTGCTTGAGTGAACAGCACTTCTATCCTTGAACTGGAGCACTCAGATCTTCATGGATAGATTCTGATACAATCTGCATTTCTAAAGTTCTGAAAGAAGATTGATCAGTAGTTCACAGAAAATAAACACAGTTCTGAAGGTTAATATATAAAATTAAAACAATTTTATTCTGGGTAGAGCTTCATGCTGAGATGTTTCAGAATGAAGTTGAACCTATCTTCAGAAAGTGGTTTTGTGAAAATATCAGCCCATTGATGGTCTGTGTTAATAAATTTAAAATTTAAAATCCCTTTCTGAATATAGTCCCTAATAAAATGATGTTTTATTTCTATATGCTTAGCCCTAGAATGCAAAATTGGATTTTTACTTAAGCAAATAGCAGAAGTATTGTCACAGAGGATAGGAATGTTACTCTCAAATATCTGAAAGTCCTCAAGTTGACTTTTCATCCAGAGCATTTGTGTGCTGCATCCAACTGCTGCTATGTATTCAGCTTCTACTGTTGATAGAGCAATTGTGGATTGTGTTTTGCTGGACCATGAGATCAGATTTTCTCCCAGAAACTGGCAGCTTCCAGAAGTGCTTTTATGCTCTACTCTGTCTCCAGCAAAGTCAGTATCACAGTATCCTACTAAGCTGTAATCACTTGATTTTCTATAAAATAAACCCAAATTAGTAGTACCTTTCAGATACTTGAAAATTCGCTTAACAACTGTTAAGTGAGATTCTCTAGGATCTGGTTGGAATCTTGCAAAAATGCATACACTGAATAAAATATCAGGTCTTGAAGCTGTCAGATAAAGAAGAGAACCAATCATACCTTTGTAGACCTTCTGTTCTACCTTTTTGCTTACCTCTTCTCTTTCCAGAATGCACGTGGGATGCATTGGAATCTTTGATGGCTTAAATTCTGAGAGATCAAATTTCTTCAGAAGTTCTCTGACATATTTGCTCTGATGAATGTAAGTTCCTTCTGGGGTTTGATTGATCTGAATGCCCAGAAAGAATTTCAGTTCCCCCATTAGGCTCATCTCAAATTCTGCCTGCATACACTTAGCAAACTTTCTTCCCAAAGAAGGTTTAGTAGATCCAAAAATGATATCATCAACATAAATCTGACATACTAAAATGTCATTCTTAACTGTCTTACAGAATAAGGTTGTGTCCACTTTCCCTCTGGTGAATTCCTTTTCTAACAGGAAGTTACTTAGTCTTTCATACCAAGCTCTGGGAGCTTGTTTCAGACCATACAGTGACTTCTTTAGTTTGAAAACATATTCTGGATTTTTTGAACTTTCAAAACCAGGGGGTTGTTGCACATATACCTCTTCTTCTATATAGCCATTTAAGAATGCACTCTTAACATCCATCTGATACAGAGTGATGCCTTTATTTACAGCAAATGAAATTAAAAGTCTGATAGATTCTAACCTGGCGACTGGAGCAAAGGTTTCTGTATAGTCTATCCCCTCTTGCTGACTATAACCTTGTGCTACCAATCGTGCCTTGTTTCTGATGACTTCACCTTGTTCATTCAGTTTGTTTCTGAACACCCATTTTGTTCCAATGACGTTGAATCCTTTTGGTTTGGGAACTAGATCCCATACGTCATTCCTTGTGAATTGATTCATCTCCTCTTGCATTGCTAGAATCCAGTCATTGTCCAGAAGTGATTCATCAATTGAAGATGGTTCAATCAGAGAAACAAGTCCCATGAGGGATTCTTCAAAGTTTCTGAAGCTAGATCTTGTTCTGATTAGATCTTCCTTTCTTCCTAAGATTGTTTCTTCTGGGTGATCCATGCTGCTTCTGGATGGTCTTTTCTGAAGTTGATCAATAGAAGGTGTTGGATTGCTTGCAGTGCCTCTTTCTGATGTTGACATTGCTGATGTTTTGATGTGGTCCTGCCATTGTGTTTTTCTGACGCTGGATCTTGTACTGACACGATTAAGTGTTATAAGCTCAGAACCAGGCGCTCTGATGCCAATTGAAGATGTGAAAAACACAAGAAGGGGGGTTGAATTGTAAAACTTAAAATCAAATGCAGACAACACGTTATTTTTATCCTGGTTCGTTTGATCTCAAACTACTCCAGTCCACCCGTCAAGGTGATTTCGCCTCTCTCCAACGAGGTCTTAATCCACTATATTCAACTGAATATAACAACTACTTTAACAATTGTTAAAGCCTTCTTGAGTCTAACCACAGACCGATTTATCTCAAGGAAAATCTCTTACAGATAAATGAACAAAAGTGTGTTTGATGTTTTCTAGAAAAACTATATATCACAATTGTGATAATACACAATATTAAGCTTAGGATGAAACTAGATTGCTAGAGCTATAGAGTAAGCGTGGTTGAAAGCTTTAGCAAAAATGAGAGCGTGCGTGAGGATGATTAGCTTAGGCGTGTATATGCGTGTAGAGTATTAGCCATTTCTTTTCTCACTGACTTGTTTAAGTAGCCTAGGAAGAGATATGTTGTTGTCCATAAATCCATTTCAATGCTCATAACATTCTTTCCTTTTTGAGAAGATCTTTGTCTTGGAATAAAGTTATTGGTAATTAATCTGTCTTGAATGCATAGTAACGTTGACACTTCGGAGTGTTCTGCTAATGATAATCAGAGTGTTCTTGGCTTTAGCTTATTCTGACGTTTCTGAGTGCTGATGACATGGTTAGGATCTTGATCAGAGTCAGAGTATTTTATGCGCTGATTCTGTTCATCAGGCTTCAGCGTATAGCACATGTTATTTGATCTTCTGATGTTGACATATCTTCTGATGCTGATGTTGATACTGATATTCTGATGCTGATTCCATCAGAGTTTCTGTAAATACACAACATAATTTTAAGTAGCATCTATGTCTTAAACATAAATCTTACAATTTATTTAATCTTGTATTTTGTTATCATCAAAACTCTAACTGAGGGTTGTAGAATCAAACTATGTTCTAACAGTGTCAACCTAGCGGGTCTCTTATGCGTAGTATTTTTTGACTATGTCTGCATTCACAAAGTGTGGGAAATCTTCACCGTTCATAGTAGTCAGCATCATGGCACCGCCAGAGAAAACTTTCTTGACAACAAATGGCCCTTCGTAAGTGGGAGTCCATTTTCCCCTGGGGTCGCCTTGCGGAAGAATGATGCGCTTTATCACCAAGTCACCAGCTTGATATACTCGAGGTCTGATCTTTTTGTTGAAATCCTTGATCATACATTTTTGGTACATTTGACCATGACAAATAGCAGCCAGTCATTTTTCAAAGATCAAGTTCAACTGATCCAATCTTGTCTGAATCCATTCGTCTTTGCCTAAGCCTGCTTCATTCATAATTGTGATACGGTGGGAGAACTGACTTGAGTTTTGCGTTTGTATTCGCACTTGTTCGGTTTAGCAAGAGTCGCCACCGACTTTTTATTTTATCCTAAAGGAAAGGTTAAAAAGCACAGGAAAAACCTTTTGAGATGTTTCGTGGGTTCGGGGGGTAGATTATGAAAAGGGAAGGTATTAGCACCCTTTTCATCCATGGTTATCCATGGGCTCTTAGTTACTTGGTTTTTAGATCACTTGCCTTGATTTTTGATTGCTTGAAATTGTGGTGTGTGTGTGTGTTTTGAAAATGTTTTTGAAATAGACGCCTTTGTTTCGGCAACCATTGTAATGACTCGTGTTTGAGTATATACAACGGTGTGTATCTTTTCGAAAAGATGTTTCAAAATGTTTTTGGAAGTTTGTTTTGAAAATGTTTGTGAGGTGTGGTTTTTGAAAAGGAGGCAAGTGTTTTTGCAAGTGGATCTCAAGTAACTAAGAGTTTTGTCTACCCCTATTGTACTCAAAGGTTTTCTCTATGTTTTCAACCCTTTTTAACAATTTTGTTCCACCATTGAATTTGGTAGACAATCTTGCGTTTAGGAAGTTCAACGGGACGGGCGCGGGTCATCGTATGGACCATGAATGCAATGGTGCCAAGTGTCTTTGGCAATTTGCTTGAAGGGACTTGATCATTTTGATAGGCGGCTTTTGAAAGCGTCATCGAGGGACTTATGATCATTTGAATTTGTTTTGCCAAAGAAACTCGACGTGCAAGCATGGCCCATTTTGGAAGGCAACATGTGGGATCACCCTAGGGGGTGCAAGTGTGATTGTGTATTGATTTCATGTATTTGTCTTGTATTAGGTTATCTAGCATTTGATTTTATGTACATGCAAACCCTAGGTCTATCCATGGTATAATTCGAAAGCGGTAAATTGCGGGAATTTTAAAGTCTACGCTATTACAAATGGTATCCAGGAGTGGGGGTACAAATTCACAAATGGGGATGAGACTTAAATAATTACAACCAAATCGAATTGCGATAAAAGTGTAAATGTAACGTATAGCAATGTATAAGGATAGTAATTGTATGTGTATCAAATGTAAAGTGTATTGTGTAGGTGTAAGTGTACATGTATGAGATTTATTTACAAGTGCGAGAAATGTTAATGTATTATTAAATATGTGTTATTAAATATTGGTCATTTATTTCTTTTGTTGATATGTACAAATAAGAAATTTTAATTAAAAGAAAGGAAAATGTTTTAAGTTCTATTCTTTTAGGTATTAAAAATAATGTATTTTAATTAATTATGTACAAAGTTTTAATTTAAAAAAAAAAAAGAAATATATTTCAAGTTTAAGAAAATTATGTACTATTGTTTTACGTACAAAAAAAAGTTTTAATAGAGCAAAATGTTTAAACCTAGATAAAAAAAGTCTAATATTTATTTTAAATGTGATAAACAAAATTTAGTAAGATTAATGTATTACTTTTTTTTTTTTAAAAAAGAATTAAGTTAGAAAAGAAAATAACCAAAAGCCCTTTTTTTTAGTTTATATAAAATAGAAAATGAAGAAAGAGTTAAATGGGCTTGGAGGAGGGTTATGGCCCAAAAAAAATAATTTGGAACTAATTAAAGGGAGTATGCGTATTAACAAGGGGGTGTATGATGGGAAACAGAAAAGGCTTGGGCGCTTCAGAAAGGGTTGTGGCCCATTTGCTTGAGACAAGTTTTTTAGGGTTTGTGATAGTTGTTTCACTTGGGTTTAGGGCTTGCTGAGAGCGGCGCTCCGTTCGTTTCGCTCGTTCCTTTTCGTTCCTTCATCTTCTCCTTGCCATGGATCTTTGAACAACATCCTCTTCGCCTAAGCCACCAGCGCCACTGTTTCCCCTTCTCCCTCAGTGTACTGTTCAGGCGACGCTTGCAAGGTTCGATCGTGTTAGGGATTTCGTTATATCTTTTGATTTTTATGTTTCGATTGGGTTCTGATTTATGTATTTTCTTTTGTCATTTTGATATGCATGCAAAGGATATGAGTAGACTACCTCTTGGAGACAGAGGAGGGAAATAGGAGGCGCGTGGAGGCTTTGACGGCGGAGTGACGATGTGGATGAAGCCTTGCTTCCTGGTACTCTGTACTCTTTACCTTTAGGTTTTGATGATGTTAAGCTGAAAACCTCTTTGTCACTTCTTTCTTCTTCTCTGTCTGCTTCGCTTTCTGTATGCTTCTATATGTTTGCCACTGTATGCTTTAGCTTGATGCCTCTGTATGTTAACCCGGTGATGAGGTTTCCTCTGAGGGTTTGTGTTGCCTTGAATACGTTTTCCTCTCTCCTTTCTGCCTCACTTCTGTTGCCTCTTGGAATTGTTTCACTTTCTTCGGGTTGCCTTGTATGCTTATTCAGAGCTGTGGTGTTGATATGCCCAATGATGAGGATGCTCTGAGGGCTTGATGATTTTGAATCTTTAGGTTTGGCCCTGTTTGCGTTACAGGTTTAAAGTTGTGGCCTTTGACAAGTTAAGATTGAAAGGCTTGAATCAGTTTTTAGGCTTATGCTGTTTGGATATGGCTTTGTGTTTGAGGTTCTTAACAGGTTATGGCTATAGGCTTCAAGGTTAGGCTGGTTTTTTGGCTTTAGTTGGACAGCAGGTTGTAGGATGGTTAAGTTTGACAGGTTTAGTTTGTAATGAACTTACAAGCTTGTATGGCTAAAAGGTTTTTAGCAGGTTGAGAGCCTCTTCTGGTTTTGAAGAGGCTTCAGTTTGGTGTAGGTAAAAAAAAAGCTTATGGCTTTGAGGCTCACACTTCTGTTTGTATTTTTTGGTTTTCTGTTTGAGTTGAATGGTAAGGCCTTCGGTTGAGGCTAGCTTCAGCTTGGTGGTTTTTCTTTTGGGTTATGTTTTTGCTGGAGGCTTAAACAGGTTATGTTTTTGGATGTTTAGGCAGGTATGCTTCTGTATGGTTTGATGCGGGTTTTTGGATGGAGGTTTGGATATTCTGTCTCTTTGTTTTTGTGATTTTTTCGCCCCCTCCTTTACTGTTCTATTGCAGCTTGTTTTTATATTTTTGTCTCTTCCTTCCCGCCTAAAGCCTGTAAGCCCTTTTCTTTATCTCTCTTCTCCTCTCTCCAGTACAATTTAAAACATTAAAAAATGTTTATGCTTGTACTTTAGTTCTGAAAAGGTAGCTGCTGGAAAAATGATGATAGTGAAATTGCTTGCAAAGTTGGTTTTTAACCTGCATACTTTATCTTCCTCTGCAGCTTTCTTGCATTTTTGTGATAGCCTTTTGTTTGATATCTTTCCATATCTTGGACAGTTTGACAGCTTTTGGACTAGTTTGAATGTTTTGAAATTGGGAATTTTGTAGTTCAGTTTGAACTTTCATAGTGATACATGTTGTTTGCTTTGAACTATGCAGTTGGTTGGCCAATTTTGAATTTGTGCATTTTTCAACTTTGCATTTCATGTTTAGCAAGCAAATATTCATCCCTCTTTGTGAATCGGGAGAAATCCCGTGATTTGCAGAGAGGGCTAACTGATTCCAGTCAGTTGCCTTTAATGATGAACTTAAATTAATTGTCTGCTCCTTTAATTATTTATCTGCTTCAATTGACTTTTTCTTCTTTTCTTTGCAGATAAAAAATCAAATAGCCACAAATGGAGGATGAAGAATTGAAGACTTAGAAAAATATTAGGATAATTTTATTTAAATTTAAATAAATGTAATATTATTATTGTAAACATTTTGTAAACAAAAACAATTATACAAATAATTTAAAGATAAATAAAAAATCCTTTTATTTGATTAATTCTTCTTATTCTTTTCAATTGTTTACTTTATTATTTATAATTCTTTAAATTAAAATAATTGAAAATAAATTCCAACTATTTAATCTTAGAATAATGAATAATTAAATAAACATTGTTTCAGCATTGATCAACTAATAAACTTGGCGTTTCAAAAATCCAAAGCAAAGCACAGTCAAACACAACAACTGCCCAAATGTCTTTTCCATTTACTGACTTTAATCAAACCCTGCAGATTCAATCCAAATGCATCTTTTCACTGATTTAGTCACACAATGCGAATTCAAATCCAAATGCCTCAATCCACATCTCAGAATAACTTGACAAGCACTGTAGCATTAGTCTTTCTGAGAAAACTGCATACAAACCCTAATTCCTGATCAAATGCCAAAGAAACGTTCGCTTGATCAAAGCTGAGCCAGAATCAACCAAAACCCTAAGCAAACTATTTGATTTGTTCTAGAGCCATGAAAACCAATGAAAACCCTAATTCTGTCTGACTGACGAGAAAAGTCTGTTTGACCGATTCTTGAGCCAGTCTGAAAAATCAGGAAACGTCCGAAGCTGTGATTTCTTGAGGAAAAATGCGAGGGCAAATTTTGGGGTACAACAATAATCCTTAGTGAGGGTATCTGAACATCCACTGGCAGGACAACTTCCATTCCATAGACCAAAGAAAAGGGAGTTGCCACAGTTGATGTCCGAGCTGAAGTACGGTAGCCATGAAGAGCAAAACGGTAACATCTCATGTCAGTCTTTGTAGGTTACCACCATATTTTGCATGATCTTCTTAATGTTTTTGTTGAATGCTTCCACTGCGTCATTCATTTTGGGTCTATAAGGAGAAGAATTGTGATGCTTGATTTTGAACTGAGTGCAAAGTTCTATAATCATAGCATTGTTGAGATTGGTCCCATTTTCAATGATGATCCTTTCGGGGATACCATAGCGGCAGATGCGGTTATGTTTGATGAATTTGGCTACAATGTTCTTTGTGACTGAGGCAAATAAGGCAGCTTCGACCCATTTGGTGAAATAATCGATAGCGACAAGAATGAAGCGATGCCCATTGGAAGTAGTAAGTTTAACCTCTCCAATCATGTTAATGCCCCACATTGTAAACAGCCATGAAGCAGTCATGACGTTTAGAAGAATATGAGGCACATGGACCTTGTCAGCATAGACTTGGCACTTGTGGCAAGTCCTTGAGTGGTGATGGCAATCAGTCTCCATTGTTGACCAATAGTAACCAACTCTCAGGATTTTCTTAGCCATGGTATATCTGCTAAAGTGAGTCCCAAAGAGACCATCATGCATATCTTCCATAATTTCCTCTGCCTCCTTCTTGTCCACACATCGGAGTAGAGTAGAATCATGGTTGCATTTGTACAAGATTCCATTGCTTAGGAAGAATTTGGCTGAGAATATTCATAATAATTTTTTATCATTGATGGAAGCCCCTTAGGGATACTCTTGCGCTTCAAGGTATCTCTTCACCTCATGGTACCATGGCTTCTCAGCGTCAGTGTCAAGCTCATAACAGTGTGCAGGTTCGTCAAATCTCTCAATTGTAATCATAGGAGCTTCGTTATCCCATTTGATCTTGAACATAGAAGACATCATGGCCAAAGCATCGACTAACTGATTTTCTTCTCTAGGGAAGTGTTCAAAGGTGATTTCTTTGAAGTAAGGAATTATAGATAACACAAGCTCTTTGTAAGGGAAAAGATTAGGGTGTTTAGTATCCCAATCTCCTTTTACTTGGCTAATCACCAGAGCAAAATCTCCGAACACATTCAAATGCTTGATCCTTAAACCAATGGCAGCCTTCAGACCCAAGATGCATGCCTCATTTGCAGCCATGTTATTTGTACAATTGAAGCACAATCTAGCAGTGAAAGGGGTATGGCAACCCTCAGGAGAAACTATCACAATGCCAATTCCGTTACCCAGAGTGTTGGAATCCCCATCGAAAACCATAGTCCATCGGGATCCTTGTTCAGGTTTCGCACAATCGATCACTAGCATGATATTCTCATCCGGGAAGTCAAAGTTCATATATTGATAATCATCAATGGCTTGATCGACTAAATGATCTGCCAATACACTTCCTTTGATGTCCTTTTGTGTTGTATATTGAATATCGTACTCATTCAAAATCATCTGCCATCTAGCTATTCGTCCGGAAAGAGCAGGTTTCTCGAAGATGTACTTGATGGGGTCCATCTTAGAAATAAAAAGAGTGGTATGGGTCAACATATAATGTCTTAGCCGGCGAGCAGCCCATGCCAGAGCGTAGCAAGTTTTCTTGAGTGTAGCGGTAGAAATGTTTGAGACTAAGCCATTGGATTGACTAGACTTATACATATCAAATTAAAAATCTCTATCGCGCTTTATTGTGTCCAAAGAATGGGAAAAGAACGAATAACCCAAAAAGAGGGGAAAGATTCAAGGTAAGGGGGTTGGTTATGCAAAGGGAAGGTATTAGAACCCTAAACATCTATGGTACTCCGCAGGAACCTCTTTGAAAAATCTGTATATTTTGGCTATAAAATATTGTATAAAAATAGATGGTGGAGGTGAGAAAAGAAGTATTTATTATGATTTTTGCACCCGTCGCGGTTGTGAACCTTTAGTGCATACGTACCACCTTCATGCAATAGGGGATCAGGGTACACGTAGTTCACCTTTAGAAAGTTTAAAACACAAGTGTGTTGATTGATTTTATGAGACAAGACATCACCGTCATTGTCCGTGTGGAAAACATACTTACTATCCACAATCATGAGAAAGGAGAATTTGCATCATCTCAAAGTGGAGAATATGGATTGGATTTTAAAATCAACAATGCCTCACTCAACACCCAAGTGGAAAATATCTCTCTTCACTACATATTGTAGAAATATAGTTGTTTGCATCACTACAAGGATTGACAAGAGCCCAATCTTTTGAGAAAAGTTTTAAAGAATAAAAAGTCAAAGTGGTAAAATAGTTTGAAATGAGATTGAATAACTTTTAATCTTCTCAAAAAAATGTCAAGGTACTATTAAGTTGATTAAAGATTATTTATGAAAATATTTTTAAAATGCATGGACATAAGTCCAAGTTTATTATGAAAATGGTTCAAGTTCAGAAACAAGAAGAGTTTTCAAAAGGAGGGAGAAGATTTTTGAAATTAAAGAAGATGGGAGGAGAAGAAGAGACTATCCTAAAGCATGAGCTAAAATCTAGGGATAATAACTATCTAACCAACAAGAAGCCAATACTTGACATTATGAATCAAGATAGAATTCCCATTCCTTGGATTGAAACCAAGCAAGCAAAGATACTAGACCTCTTGAGAGAACCAAACTTCAAGTGTATTAAGTCTTCACAAAAATTGGGCAGAGTAACGGTTGTATACGGGTGAATTCTAGATTACAAACAAAGAATGTAATCACGATAACCTGCACATAAAAACAAACAAACAACTTAATGTCTTGAGGTAAACCTCAAGAACTCCAGACAAAATATTAATTAAGGCCACAAGGTCTCCAACATAGGTCAAGGTTTCTAATCTTAAGTCCAAGAAGTCCAATACTCCATAATGCTAAGGATAGTAGCCAAATAGTCCAAGTATAATTAAAGCTTTTTTAGGGGTCATGTTGATTATTAGGTATCTTGAAAAATAAAAGAAAAGCTCAAGTGAGCAAAATAAAAATAATAAGAAAGTAAATGCTCAAGTGAGCAAAGATGAAAATAGCATGAAATGTAATGCTTAAAATAAATGGTACATAAAGCATAAAAATAAAAGCATAAAGTAAAAACAATTTAATAATTAGTGGTTAGTTGGAGGACCATCTTGAAACTTGCATTTGGAACTCATTAGAGGATTGGTATAACGAAAGCCTACACACAACAAGTTGCATTTGCTTTTTGTCAAGTATATCATTCATTTGGAATTCTCAAAAGTATCATTTAATGATCAACAATGTTTAAGTGATCTGCGTTGACCAAAAGTGTTGTAGATCCATTAGAGGATTGGTAGAACCAAAGCCTCCACACAATGAATCTCAAGGTTATTGGATCAAAGAGATCAAATTAACATACTTGGGCTTGCAAACATAAGTTTGGCCTACGAATGATCATTTATTTGAAACGGGACAAAATTTAGCGCTATGTTAAGCAATCGAAAGTGGACTTATATAGAAGTCGCACATATTTTGAGGCCGATCAATAGCAATTTATACACCATTTATTTTGAGACATGATATAGAGATCATGCTCCAATAACACTTAGTGCAATAAGAAAGGAATGAGATGAAGAGGGTGGAAAAGAATATAAACCACATTTGAATTAAAATTTAATCAAACTATTATTAAAATCATTCATCCATTTTTATGGAGTTAGACTCAACACCACGGATCCAATGATGTTAATAAAGTTCTTGATTAAAAATTCAACCCAAGATCAGCCAGAAAATAATCACAAAATAATATTGCATTTAGTATATACATTAAAAAGGTTTTTAAAAATGTTTTAAAATAGAAGTAAGAAAGAAAAATACCAACTATGTTCAAACTAATCAAGAAATATTAAGTAAGACTATAGAAAAATCAGAAAAGAACTCAAATATTTTTATAAAATTTTTGGTAATTTTTTAAAGTCATAAACTATTTTTAAAAATTAAAATAAATGGGTAAAATAAACCAAAAATGATTAAAAAAATACCAAAGTCAGAAATAAAAAATAAATGAGGTCACCAATATTTGTCAAAATATCATTGGATCATTCCATATTTATTTCAAAATTAAAAAATGCATAAAAGTATTTTTAAATATTTAAAACAATTCAAATAAAGTGAAAATTTATCAAAAATATCAAAACATAAAATAAAATTGTGAAAAAATAAAAATCAGAAAGAGAAAAATCAAAAATATTTTTCATAATTTTTTCAGATTTTTTGGACTTAAAATGAATTTTCTATGATTTTTTGAAGTTTAAAACAATTAAATATAAAAATCAGAAATAAAAAATAAAGTCAAAAATATGTGGACCATTGGATGAGAGTCAAAACGCATCAGTAATCAAATCCAAGGGATCTGGCGCACTGTGCATATCATGGTCATTAGTGAATAAAGCATTGAATCAAATGTAAAATCAGATTTAAAAAAAAAAACAAGTGGCAAACCATCATTGGTTGGAAGATGACACGTTGGTCATCTTCAACCTCTAGCCAACGTGAAATCCAGGTCTCTTAAACTGTAAAATCAGAAGCTCAGACATATGCCATTCGCTTTGCCTCTTCAAGACGAAGACAACCACACCTTTGCGATAAATTTATATAAATTGTAGCTCAAGCAATTTGGAAGGAAGGTTTTGAAAAGGGATTTGAAATTTCAAGGTCAAAACGTGTTTCCAGATAAAAACAAGTGTTGCGACTATAACCAGGGCAATGAGAGCTTCACAATGATATCAAAGTTTTGAAGAATTGATGGAGAAATCTACCTATTAAAGTTGAGTTGCAGAGCTCTGAAACTGGACTTCTATGGATCAATATAGGGCACGATTCTTGAAGGTATTTGTATGGTTAGCTTCAGGGAAGATCAAGGAAGGTGAATTGATAGAAAATTAGATTGAAAAAGGCTTGAACACTGATTTCAAAGTTGCAGAAAAATGAGTTGTGGAGCAAGTTTGGCAGGGTGATTCTGGCTGTTCAAGCTTGAGGAAATGAATGAGGGATGACCCTCTATTTATATGGAATCAGGTGGAATGTTCAAGCGTGTGAAATGATGAAGTTTGGAGGAAAATCGTGTGGACCTGATACACGAGTAAGGTGTGATCTGTTTTGCATCAAAATTCATCCAATCTTTGCATTTTAAGGCTCTAATCCACTTTGGCAAGTTGGTTAAACATGTTTAGACCATAAACGCGTGCTAATTTGATGTTTAGAAGCCAAAACACGAATTTCAAATTCTGACTTTTGAAGAAACTTTAGTTTCAAGTTAACAAGTTCAACTCAATGGAATTTCCAGCTCAAGGGGTCTTAGGGCATGATTCTTGATGCTTTAGAAAGATGAGATTACAAGCTTTGCAATGGGAAAAGAACGGAATCAAATGGATGTTTGAGCTGAAAGTTGCAATGAGTCAAAGTTGGGGAAAAGAAGTTGACTTTCCATACTTAGAAATATTTCAAGTTTTTCTTCAAAAGTGACCTATAATGTTTTGCATCCAAACATGGTCTTCCACTTGGAATTTGTTCTTGACCAAAAAATATGGCATGAAATAGACCTCTTGAATGACATTTCGATACTTGAACCATTCAAAATCTCCAAAAATTGAGAGAGTTATGAATTTTTGAAGTTGGCAAAAAAATCATGAAATGACCTATAATCTTTTGTATCCTTAAGGCATATTCCATCCATTTTATCACTTTTCACATAAAAGAAGGGATAAAGTTCACATCCTCAAGATCAATATGGAAAAAGAGTGGGCTCAAGGTGATAAAAATTGACCAAGTTATGATAATTTGAAGTCACGCATGGAAAATTGGGGGTTCATCTGGAGGACTTATAATATTTCTTCAACATCAAGTTGCTTCGACATGAAAACTCCTTGAAACTTTTGAAGTAATTTGTTAATAACCCTTTAAAGAGAAGGATGTTTTTGGAATCAGTCAAAAATACCAAAATATGAGCAAGATATACTTCTTTGAAGTTCAAAACCCTAGCTCCTAGATCAAGAAAATGCTTTGAGGAACTTTGACAATTTTGAACAATCTTCTTGTACCACCACTCTTGCTTTGTAAATAGAAGTTGTTGAGGATGATAATGAGAACTAATAGAAACCAAAACCACTTCCATATCTTGAGAATTGAGAGGAATATGCACTTGTAACTAATGGGAGCAAGGCCTTGTCCAAACATGACAACTTCTTCAATCAACCCCTTGTACTTTTGAATCAATTTTGATAACTTTGAAATATGGTGAACCAAAATAACCTTGACATGCCATTTCTTCCAAAACAAATCCAGTGGTGAGGTTTGAATTTCTCAAGCTTTATTGACTAGGGCATGGAAATAAACTCATGAACCCATGGATCAACTTGCTAAGCCATATTGCCTTTACCTACATTATTAACAAGTAAGATAAACCAAAATTGCATTTTATAAATTAAAAAGGAAAGTCAAAACAAGACATGCATAATCACAAAAGAAAAACAAGTCAAGGTGCTTGGTGATTCCTTAAAGAGCAAAGCTAAATATGGAGAGGAGAACCAAAATCCCTAATGTGATCTTGTTGTGATTGAATCAATATGGTATGATGAAGGCATCTTAGGGGGGGAAATTGGGGTACAACATCGAGCAGTGAATATCTGGTTTTACAGTCGGTAAACATTTTGCTCAGGTAGTAAATTGCATGCTCTTTTCGGCCAGACTCGTCATGTTGGCTCAACACACACCCCATAGAATTCTCTAACACGGTCAAGTACATGATCAAGGGTCTTCCTTCAACTGGAGGCATGAGGATAAGAGGTTCTTGTAGAATTCCTTGATTTTGTCGAAGGCGGCTTGGCATTCATCATTCCATCTGACTACTTGATCTTTCTTCAAGAGTTTGAAGATTGGCTCACAAGTAGCAGTTAAGTGAGATATGAAGCGAGCGATGTAGTTAAGACGGCCCAAATGGCACTTATTAGGGTTCAACCTCCGTTTGTAATTTTTCAGCCTCTCGAATAGCTTGTATAGGCGATTGAGATGCTCTTCTTCAGTTTATGACCTTGCAATCATATCATCCACATATACCTCTATTTCATGATGGATCATATCATGAAAAAAAGCTACCATAGCCATTTGATATGTTGCCCCTGCATTCTTCAATCTGAATGACATGACCTTGTAACAAAAGGTGCCCCATTATGTAACAAAGGTGGTCTTCTCCATGTCTTTGGGAACCATCTTAATTTGATTATAGCCGGAGAAACTATCCATGAAAGAGAAGACTTTATGCTGAGCGGGGTTATCGACCAAGACATCAATATGAGGTAGAGGTAAGTCATCTTTGGGGCTTGCTCTATTCAGATCTCTATAATCTACACACATACGAACTTTTCCGTCTTTCTTCGGCACTGGCACCACGTTTGCCACCCATTGGGGATAAGATGTCACTGATAGGAATCCAACATCAAATTGTTTCATCACTTCAGCTTTTATTTTCTCAAACATGTCAGGCCACATGCGATGAACTTTTTGCTTGACAGGAGGACAATCTTCCTTTGTTGACAGGCGATGGACTACAATATCGGTATCTAACCCTTGCATATCTTCATAAGACCAAGCAAACACTTCCACATAATCATGCAACATCTGAACCAAATTTCTTTTGACACTGCATCCTAGGTTGGCGTAGATCTTGACCTCTTTCTTGTCTATCTCAGTACCTAGGTTAATGACTTCAACTGACTCTTCATATGGCTGAATAGCTTTTTCCTCTTGCATTAGAAGTCTGGCTATTCTCTCGGTATTTCACAATCTTTATCGCCTTCGTCTTTGGCTTGGTTAATTGTATGTTCTAAATCATAGGTGGCAATAGTAGAGTCACTGACAATGAGATCCGGAGTGGACGAGGACCTGCAAGAGTGTGTGTGTATGCATGTAATATACATGGCTATTTGAAAAGTGTATTAAAGAGAAAGAAAGACAATGAGCTCAAAAATTTGAATGCAAAAAGTCCAATGGTTTATATTGAATGATAATATGATAAAATGAACATAAATAAAATCCATAACAAATGGACCATAGTTCCCCAGGCAAGGCATATGGCTTAAAAGTCATTGTTTAATATTACAGATAAAGGCTCTTGAATTGATAGAAAGCAATAAAAAAGTAATTACTCCTCAATGAATGAGATGGAAACGAAGTCCTTTGTGCGCCAATTGTTGAGCTCTATCGTAGTAGGGTATATCCATTCTTCGAAGGCACATTCATCATCAGAATCCTCCACAGAGTTTACTTCATGATTTCCAATACGGAGAGGGGGATTTCCCGTACGAACACGCATAACTTCCTTCTGAGCCTTGATAGTGAAACCTAACCCACATTTGTCTGCTTTGAACAGGATCTCGGGGAGTTGCCCCCAGGTATCACAGCTTCCATCTTTGACTGTGGAACGAGCATCCTTAAATGAAATCATCCTTGGCATAACCTTATCAGCCTTGGGTATGTCAGAGGAAATTTTGGCAGTAGCAACCATAGGTGGAACAACTTCAAAATCCTGACACGGGGTTTCTATAAATTCGCCATCCATCTCCATATATTTGAAAGAATTGAGGTGGCTTACCATAAACTCGTCCTCACCACAAACAGTGGCAATCCTCCCCTTGACCGATTATTTTAGATTTTGGTGAAGGGTAGATGTTACTGCCCCTGATCCATGAATCCAAGGTTGACCCAGTAAACAGGAGTAATCAGGACGGATGCCCATGATATAGAAAGTGGAGTTGAAAATCTGTGAGCCCACTTTGATCGGGAGATCCACCTCTTCATGAACCGTCCTTTTGGACCCATCGGAAGCCCTAAAATGATATCACTCGGCTTCAACACTAGTCCTTCATAGTCTAACCGGTCCAAATCCCCCTTGGGTAGCACGTTTAAAGAAGAGCTAGTGTCAAACCAGAACATGTGCTAGGGTAGTCCCCTTACATTCAACAGAAACATGCAAGGCCTTGTTATGGTTCTTTCCAAGTGGTGTCAGATCAGCATCCGAGAACCCCAAACCGTTGTCAGTCGTCAAGCTTGCCACATAATTTTCAAACTGGTCAGTTGTGGTCTCATGGGGGACATGAGCCTTCTTTAAGAATTTGATTAATGCTCGGGCATGAGCATCGGAACAAAGTAGCAAAGATAACATGGAGATCTTGGAGGAGGTTTGCCCCAGATGCTCCACTATCTTGAAATCACTCATTTTTATAATTTTCAAGATTTCATCCATTTCTCGAGCAGAAGGTTCCTCAGCAGCAATGTCTTTTGTGGGTGTTTCTGTCTCAGCAGGCTCAACTACTTTCTCTTTTCCCCTTGTGTCAGCACTAGGCTTAGAAGCGATGATGTGGATAGGTGTCGTTGTAGCAGTTGGGGATGAAATGTTGGGCGAAAAGATTCTCCCAGTTCCGGTCACCTTACTAGAGCCAGTAATATTACCAATGTCATCAGCCTTGCTTTCCTCAATCCAAGCATCTTGCGTTATTCCATGGTAAAACACTTCGGCACCGTAGTTCCACGCCACTGCTTTGTTGCAAGAGTACGGAATTGGCCCAGCGGCAGTAATTATCAGAGGAGCAATAGTCAGTTCATTCGAAATCCTAATGGGACCCTTTGAGGAGATCCTAAGAGGCTTGTTTGAAATCGTTATGATTGAGAGGTCTTCAATATTATTGGTCAAACTTTTGAAAAACGAAGTTTTCTTAAATAAGATCTCATGACTATTCATCAGGCATTGAACACCTTCTTTCAGCCATTTGCATCCATTAATTTGTTTGGCGCAGCAATCGCAGTCCTTCAAACAGCCAGGGAAAACCCCGACTTTCAGCAAATTCTTTTTTACAATGGTTACAGAGTAGTTAGATCTTCGATGGAGGAAACAAAAATGGTGTCTTCAATTGCATTGACACCTTTTCCATGGTTTGGCATTGGTGCCATTATCACATTGGGAATTGCATGTGGATTAAATTCGATTGTCTTGTTGTCTATTATGTCTTGGATTTTACTCTTCAGTGCCCAACATTGATCGGTCTCATGCCTGAGACTATTTGGGTGATATGCACACTTGGTATTAAGATTGTATTTAGGTGAGAAGGTGTTTGGATTGTCCGGAGGATCATGTAGTGTCACCAAGTTAGCCTTTAATAGGTGTTGTAAGGTTTAGGATATCGACATGCCTATCCTTGTCAATTGTCTTCGTGGAGCCTCAAATCGTTGATGATTGGAAGATTGCCTTTGAATAGGAGTAGAGTTGGAAATCAGAACAGCATTAATGGACAAACGATTATCCTTCTTGGTACGGGCCCTTGCCCCATACACAATATTAGTTTCTTTTTTCCCAATGAATGGTTTCTTTACGGGGTTGGAGGTGGAAGCAGACGCCATGGGGATTTTCCTGCTTTTGATACCACTTTCGACCCTCTCATAGGTCAGGATCAGCTTGGTGAAACTGGACGAAGAACACCCAACCAATAAGTTGAAAAATGGACCAGATAACGTACCCATAAATATATAAATATGTTCCCTATCAGTTAACAATGGTTGGACCCTACTGGCAAGATCCCTCCACTTTTGGGTGTACTCTTTGAACCCCTCATTTTTACCCATCGTCATGTCTTGCAGTAGAACTCTAGTCGGCACCAGGTCGGCATTGTATTGGTATTGGTGATAGAAGGCAGTGGCCAAGTCTTCCCATGTATGGTACGGGAACCCTCCAATTCGTAAAACCACTATAGTTAAGTCCCAGCCAAGCTTTCTTGAAAGAAATGGACCCAGAGTTTCTTGTCGATAGTGCGCGGTTGTATTTTGCGCACGTAAGACTTCAGGTGAAGCTTTAGGCAGGAAACCCCGTCATATTTAACAAAGACTGGTATCTTGAATTTATGGGGAATGACAACCCCAGATATTAAACCCAAATCATCAAAATCCAAACCAGGGATGTCTTGAATCTCAACGGCCTCTAGTCTATCCTCTAACTGTTTGTACTTGTCATCGGCAGGAGGATACTGCTCGTCAAAAAATTCTTCATCATCAGACACTCGATCATTGACACACCCAGCCTGGGTACTCCTTGCTTCTCCAACTTGATTTACTTCTTCCTCAGACGAATCTTCAACTATTGGCATATGCGAATCGACTCTTTGAATCTTTTACCCATGTTGACTAGGAATTTCCTCTTTGGTTTCTTTTTGGATGCTAGCAATGTCATCAACTCTTGTTTCCCCTTGGCCAGGGTCAACAGAGTCTCTTGAAACTGGGAGTTTTATGCTTGCAGATCTTTCACTATTTTCTCGATATCCATCTTACTGAAATAAACAGTAGAAAGATAAGGAAACCTGTTGTGGAAAACTTGTTATGTTATGATGCATGAAAAATATGCATGCAAATGATTTCAAGGATTTATAAGATTTAAAATTTTCTAGACAAAGAATGAACAAACGTCAAATTGCATTAATTAGTTCAAAATGGTTATAACATGCCTCTCGGGCTTATAAGATAAATTCCTAAGATAAGAAGGTCGAACGCATCCTCTTCGGTGCAAGGTAGGCGTTCAAGCTCTGTTCTTCATGAAGTTGCCTTGTGTTGTACCCCAAAACTTGCCCTCCCATTTTCACTCAAAACATACTCCTAGAGGTCCTCAATTGCTCAAGTTGACTAAGGATTGACCAGACAAATACTCCTCCTAAGACAATGAGCCTCAAACTAGGGTTTCAATCTTCATCAAGATGTTTGAGTTTAAAGGGTCCCAAATGGTTTCCATTGCCCTAACATGGTCTCAAGATAATCCATGCCAAGTTTCATGCATTGCACAAGAAATTTGCTCAGTCAATTGCTCAAATGCCTGAAAATCAACTGTACTAGGTCAAAAGTCAATTGTGACCCACATACAATCAAACTTCAAGATTTTTGGTCAAAATCAACATGTTGAATTGATATCCATCATTTGATCATGATTCCTCAAGGAATGCTCATAATTCATCAAAACTCAAAAGTTGCTAAGTTAGGGTTCTTATAGGAAAAGTCAACCAAACTTTGACCAGGCATAACTTTCTCATACTTTATCAGAAATTTCTCATCCAAGGCTCATTTTGAATAGAATCCAATTCCATACAACTTATCTTCATCCCTCAAGTTCAAGAAATGCACTCATGAAAAGATATAAATTCAGACATTATAGGTCCTTTTCAAAAGTCAACAAAAACACCTTTTGGGTCAAAGCTTCTTACATGAACATGGAAGATCCATTTGAGATGAAACTATAGAAGTTTCTTAGGGGACACCATAAGCTTTCTAAAAAAGTCCAAGAACACCCTCATATGGTTAAAATTGAGAGAGATATGCATTGTCAAAGTTGGCCAATTTTTGGAAAAATGCATGAAGCAAATATTGACCAAACTTGGATTTTTTTTTCAAATGGGCCTATCTTTTCAAGTTTGAAACTCATTCATAACATGGTCCACGACCTCTAATCCCAACCATATATTTTTTTTACTATTTATGCTATTTATTTTAATATTTTATTCATTAAAATTCAGAATTAAATAAATAAATAATAGAAATAATGTAAATTTTGATGTGAATCTATTTTGGGAAAGTTTTATGCTGGTTTATGTCAATTGATTTCGTGCAATAACCCTTCAAATATGTCCAGGTTCATCCCCATGTGAAAATGGCATGAAATCATCAAATATGGCATTTTTTCAAATTTTGATCATGGTCTTAAAACATAACATTATGAGGGAGATTCTTTCCATGCTTTCTTGTCTCCTCATTATCCTCTATAATTATAGAGTCATACAAGCTTGAAAGGGACGAAATTCCTCTTCAAGAAAGCTCTACAAAATTCTCAAAAAAAATGCTAAAAGTTGCAAGAGTTCGCAGCTATATACCCAGGTGCTATTAGTCCAAATAAGTGGGAAAATCACATTTCTGAGACTTCCAGAAGTCTACTCAGGCCTATGGCTAAGCCAGTCCATGCCCAAAACAGCCACCCCAAGTAGCTCCGGTTGGGTAAAAATTCTTAATTACAAACTCTCAATTCTTACGTTGTAAATGGTTTATAAGTGTTCATGCATGTTCATACTAATGTTTAGAATGTTTTAGAACCATTGTTTTTAAATTTTGACGCATGAATCTAAAAATGCCAGATCTAAAGCCTCAAAGTCGCGTCCCCGTGGTGCACCCCAAGACGTTATCCACACTGGATCTAGTGTAGAACCGGGCTTTGTCCAGTTTGGAATTTTAATTCAGCTTCTTTCTCACCCCTCATTTTCATTTTTGCAGCGCGGCCCATTTTTCTTTTTTGCTTTATTTATTTTCTTTTATTTTAATTATTTTCCTTTTATTAAAAAAATTATAAACATCATAAAATCAAGAAATCACAAAAAAAATGTAGAATTAGTTTTTTCTTCCTTATTTATTAAAATTAATTTTGAAAATAGATTAGTTTAATTAGGATAGTTTGGTTTATTTTCATAATTAAAATTAGCTAGAAATCAGGTTTAAATTGCAAGTTAATTATTTTTTCTCAAATAAAAATACAAAAATATTAGGTTATTTAGAGTTAATTTCCTTTCATTTTTAACTTAATGTTTTTTCCTAGAAAATAAAAAATAACAAAAAATATTTTCTTTCATTAATTAAGTTTTCTTAGAATTTAAACTTTAATTCCCGTATTTAATTTTTCATGCACATTTTCTTCTTTCGCACTTTTATATTCCTGTACATATCTATGTAGCCAAACTAAAAAGCATTTTTATTGTTTTCCTTTATATTTCTCCCGGTTTTGGACTTGTGATCAAATCCCTCTCCCCGAAGCCATGTAATAGCGTAGGAATTTATGTTTCCGCACTTTATATTTTTGTACATATATTAAATGTTAGATGTATGGCTAATAGGATTGCATGAACAAGATAAAACCAATCGCTAGAAAACTAAACACAAAGACTAATATGTCTGAAATCAAATACACTCGCACATGCGCACCCCTAGGGTATCACCACTTTGGTTGCCTTCGGTAAACGGTCATGAAGCATAGGGAGTTTTAGTGGTCATCCTCCAGTCCAAAAAGATCAAAATGACCCATTCGAATGTTGCCTCAGAAAGATCTTTAGGACTTTAGGGTAATTACTAAAGTTTCCTAACCATTGCTTTTGTGACCGTAAAAATGTCCCTTTCGATAGTCCCTTAGCATCCAACGATAGGGCTACCTACTCCTTAATAATAGGATAGTGTTTTCTAAAGGAAACAAGAAAATGAATATCCTTGTTCGAGTAGGTAGACATTGTTAGGTACTTGCTCAAAAACCAATGTTTTTTCATAAACACTTTCAGAATAATTTTCAAAAACAACTTCGTCACACTCTTGAGGATAGATACAAGAGTTACTGCAATGTAAACGAAAACTTTTCAAAGCACAAGCACAAAAGCAATTTAAAATTGAGCAAGTACCTAAGAGCCCGTGGAAAACCACGGATAGAAAGGGTGTTAACACCTTCCCTTTCTATAATCTACCCCTCGTACTTAGAAACATCTCGAAAAAGGTTTTTTCTGTTCTTTTTCCCTTCTCCTTTGTTGGATAAAATAAAAGACGGTGGCGACTCTTGCTTACCGCACATTTGCAAACAAAAAACGCAAAAACCAGTAGTAACTAAATAGTCGGTTCTGCCATCGTATCACAGAACTGGCGACTCTGCTGGGGAATATTATAAAGTGGGGTTTACCTTAGGGTCTAGATCATCTTAAAATTGATTTCTTTGTTTGCTTTGACTGCTTTATCTTTGAGGGTTTGTTGGGGGTATTCTTGTAAAGATCTTATACCCGGATCTGGGGCATCTTTTTAGGTAAACAACAATAGATCGTGGAGACTGTACGTCATAGACTGATATGGTTTAAGCGATGGTTGTGTTGGTGTGACACTTTGGTTGGTACCGGTATCCTTCATGTTGAAACGAGGAGAATACGGGGCCGCCTCATGGTATCGTGAAGCACTAACGGACTTTAGAACCTTAATTAAACAAACTTGGCCATTAGAAAGTAGTGAGATGGCCGGCCTCGGTATAAAGCTGAGGATTGGTTGATACTCGATGCTACACTCATTGAGATTAGACTTTCGGGATATTTCGGCTGCAAGAAAAGATTGCCTGAGCTGAAACAATGTCCGATAAAGGATGATCAGTGATACTGAGAATCCTTATAACCCAGTTACTTTTCTAAGACAGATTTGAAACCAACTAAACTTCAAGAGGGTACTTACCTATGGAATTCATGCAAGCCTAAACCTAAGGATACTTGTGTGACTTGTTTGCTTTCTGTTCCTAGAAATTTGAACTCATTGCAGGGCTTTGTTTGTATTCCTTGCGGGACCTTGTTTGTATAAATCCAATAAATTGGTTTCTTACCCTGCATTTTTACTTGATGCATAGCATACACATCATAGCATCATATCATAACATTTCCTTAACCATTTCATGGATCTTGAGGGCTTGTGATGCAGGTTATGATGAATCAGACGTCTAGCAAGGGGCAAGGGGATTTAGTTTCCTCTAGCCAATGCTGCCAAAAGACCAAAACACGACAACTTGAGTCAGGGGCTATGACCCATTTGATATGGTGAGCTTAACTCTTGTAGAAATACCTTCAATGATACGAAGTTCTTCAATCAAAGCTGCAAAGTTCAACGCCTAACATTTTTCTTGTTTACCCCGCGGGATCCTTGAAAACATTTACATATCATACATGTCATTGCATATCAGGTAGTCTCCAGTACAAGTCTCTCATGTTCTCGCTGTTTATTTCAGCAATGGCTCTCAAACAAGACAACAGAGATCTCCAAACTCAAGAGGCTCAGTTCATAGAAATGTTCCTAAACCTATACAAGGGGCAGGAAGAATTGAAAGCACTCATCACAGGGAATCTGACCAAGAAATGTCCTGACAACAACAAGGATGACCAGGTTGAACAACTACAAGCTAAGATGGAAAGGATGAGAACCCAAATGATCAGTCAAATGGCTCTTATCCAAATCCTAGCCCGGGGACAGGAGGAGCTAAGAATCCTCGTCAACAAACTTCATCAAGACGGTCGTAACTGTATGAAACAAATGATTGAGGCTAAGGATCAAGTTGTTAATCGGCCCCTTTTGAGACAAGGAGTTGGCTTGGTGGAGAGTGGACCTTTCCAATTCACTGCTACATCACGAGCCCAACCATAACCTCTCCAACAACCACGGGGTAATCGGCGTAAGCGGGATTCATTCACTAGGCAATATACCAAACTCAGCATACCAATGTTGCAAGTCTTGCAACACATGTTGAAATTGAATTTGGTCACATTGAGGGATCCTCCTACAAATCCCAATATTGCCTCTCCAATGTACAATCCAAATGCAAGGTGTGAATATCACTCCTACAGTCCTAGGCATGATACTGATAGTTGTCAAACATTAAAATACAAAATTCAAGACCTGATCGATGAGGGGGAATTAGAATTCGCACAAAATGGTCAACTAGAATTCTTCTATTATCCCTCCAAGGCACGCCATCCGAAGTGACAAGATCGGACGAAGAAGCTTTTGTTCATTAGAATTTTCAATTTGTATTTTTCTTTTGATTGTTCGAACATTTATTCATGTCAAACTTTGTTACTTTATCAATGCATTACATGTGTCTGTTGTGAATCAATTCATTCGTATTCATTATATTTAAATTGCTTTCCTTTTGTGATATTCAACTCTCGATCAAAAGCTCTGAGCCTTTAGAGGGAGGATGTCGAAAATGATACCGCAATCTCTACAGTATGCTTTTGAACAACGCTAAAGATGTACATGCATTGTTTCAAATCCTAAACAGTGGAGTAATAAGGAAGATAATCCCTAGTCAACCCCTTTGAGCCTAAGAAGTAGGAGTTTTTCTTTTCACACAAATTAAAACCTTTAATCATAACCTGAGGCAAGGTAGTTTTCTCAGTTAATTCAGATGCGCATTCATTCGTAATATTCTACTTCATACATAATGAATGGCATCAAATACGTCCTTCCAAATCAAAAGATGGCGATGGTTCCGCATAATCATTAAGAACAGGCAGTCATTATTTTTCAAAAGAAAAGCCCGCTAAGTCAAAACTTATGAAGGAGACTTAAGGAAAAAAAACTGGGGCATCCCGCTGACTGTAAACACAAGAGAAATAGTTCAGGCAAAAGTAGGGATAACAAAATCAAAAAAATAGGTCCTACAAATCCTCGACAAAAAGAAGATTACAAAAATGATTGCCTTTTCAAAACAAACTTTCAGTATCCAAACCATCACCGGAGTATCAAGAACGTTCCAAAACTCAACTGGGATTCAAAATGCACAATTAACTGAGCATAGGACTGAAGAACATCACGAAGAGTGGGTTGGGTACAAATAAAATTTGAGCCTTTATCCTTTGTTTCTTGAACCGTGAACTAGGCCACGTTATAACCCTTAAAAGTCCTAGCTGAAGCATGGGTTAGTTCAAAAGCATATTGTTACAAAAGGTATCTTGACTCCTGTAGGGTTCGCTATAAATCCCAAGTTGATATCACACTTTTACAAAATTTGTTTGTTTTACTAAAAAATTAATTTTCAAACTTCAAGACATACATAAGTTTTGCATTCTTAAAATACCATTGTTTGCATATGACTATTTGTTCAACATCAGAGAAATTCGCACGACGGATATTCAATGAACAAAGATCTTCTCAATGAACAGAATCACCTCGAATGGAAAGACATCCCATTGGTAGGCCTTTCATAATCAAGGGGCATAGCATGATGTCCAGCTGATTCGAGGAAGTCAAGTCAAGATTCAAGGAATCTCTCAAAGATTCCAAGTAGCCAGGGACAAATATCCATCTGAATCACTTGGGGCATTGGACATGAATTCCAGCAATGAATCTTGTACGATCAAACGAGCATCTTCTGGCAGTATGGAAACACTTACTACTATGGACAGTGATAATTCTCCATACCTGGTAAACATGGACATAGTCAGAAAAGACTACGCATGAAAAAGACCCGCTAGGTTGACTGGCCTAGGTAAAAATAAGGGCGTCCCGATGAACCAAAAGGGTTCAGGCAAAAATTAGGGATAAAAACAAAAAATATGTACACCTGGCAAGTCGAAAACCTGAAAAGGCGGCTTGAGCAAAAAAGGGTATCCCGGTGGACTAAAAATCTGAAAAGACAATCCAAGCAAAAGTTAGGGATTAAAGCGTATGACTACGTCCCGTCATCTCGTCACTTGTCTAATTAGTAGAAGGTTTACTACCCTAATCTGCATTCACCAAGGACTCAAATAGTGGGGATAATAGTCAAACCATCTACAAAATCCCCGATTGATATTTTCTACAACAGGTATCAAGACAGGGGCATTCTACTACAAGGTCATCGCCATACTCTCAGCTTACAACCTATTGATGTCAGGTGTTCTCATACCCTCGGCAGAGTAAAATCTCCAAATTACTACTCCAACGAAAATCCCCCAATGAAGTCGCCAAGCTTCTCGGGATTCCCCAAGCGGATTATATAGTTTCCCTTTCCCAACGGAAACATTCTGAATAAAGCAGATTATCATCTAGAAACGGTTCAGGTATGATCCAAGAACGGATGTCATCCTGACACCTACTTCAAATTCTCATATAGAAACGGTTCAGGTACGATCCAAAAACGGATGTCATCCTGACACTTACTCCAAATTCTCATCTTGAAATAGTTCAGGTACGATCCAAGACGAATATCATCCTGATACTTATTCAGATCATCTTCTAGCAACAGTTCAGGTACGATCCAAAATAGATGTCATCCTGGTACTTAGTCCAGATTATATCCTAGCAACATTTCAGGTATGATCCAGAGATGGATATCATCCTGATACTTATTCAAGTAATCTTCTAGAAATGGTTCAGGTATGATCCAAGAATGGATGTCATCCTGACATCTACTCTAGATTCTCATCTAAAAACAGTTCAGGTACGATCCAAGAACGAATATCATCCTGACACTTACTCCAAATTCTCATATAGAAACAGTTCAGGTACGATCCAAGATGGATATCATCATGATACTTATTCAGATTATCTTCTAGCAACAGTTCAGGTACGATCCAAAATGGATGTCATCCTGGTACTTAGTCCAGGTTATCTCCTAGCAACAGTTCAGGTACGATCCAGAGACGGATATCATCCTGATACTTATTCAAGTCATCTCCTAGAAACGGTTCAGGTATGATCCGGAGATGGATGTCATCCTGATACTTATTCAGACCATCTTCTAAGTACAGTGCAGATACGATCCAAAGACGGATGTCATTCTGACACTCATTCAACACGTGTTTCAAGTGCAGTTCAGATACGATCCAGAGACGGATGTTATTCTGACACTCACTCAGTACATGTTCAAGTACAATCACGACATAAATCTCTAGCAGGTACAGGGGCAGAAACTTCCTGATGCGAACTCATCGTTGCATCCTCAGCATGAGCCCCCGTGACATCGACACTCCCCACAGAGTAGAGGCAACCAAAGCTTTGACATCGGCTTCTCCAAACAGGAGCTACTTTCCCCAGCAAAGTTCTTTCACAGAGCCGACGTCTATATTCCCCAGCCGAGTCTCATAATCGTAAACGATTCATAAAGTTTTCTCCCTAGCAGAGTTTATTTCTCTGAATACTGAAGCTCAATCCCTAACAGAGTTTATTCCTCCAGCTACGGAAGTTTATCCCCCAGCGGATTTTATTTCTCCGAATCGGCAAAATCTTCTAGCAAAGCATCTCCTCTCTCGGACAGAGTTATTCCCCCACAGAATGATTCGTAAGCAGAGTCTCTCCCCGGCAAAATATTCAAAAACAAAAAGGAATGGGTCCACGACATAGTCATCTTTGTTCACCATCCCCAGCGGAAGTAGAAGAACCACATTTTCTACAACGGTCAGGAATTTAATTTCTAGTACTCTCCAGCATCAATCAAGGATTTATTTTCCCAGACTCGGATATGTCACAATAGCATTTCATGTTCATACATCATGACGTGCGCATACATATTACATACAACATAATCTCATTTAATTTGAGAAAATCATCACACAATGAATTTCATGCATCGTATATAATTAATCATGTACCTTTTCAAGAAAGATGGTTATCATCAACAATTCCAACAGTTCAAGATTAAATCCATGAAGCTATACATGTCATATCTGCAGATAACTAATGGAAAATCAGTTCCTGAAACCATATGGGTCAACTAATCTACGTGATCATTTCGAAGTAACCCTACTATCAGGTTCCTTCTCAGTAGCCTTACTATCTAGGCTTTCATTTCGAAGTAACCCTACTATCCAGGTTCCTTCTCATAGCCATACTACCCAGACTTTCATTTCGAAGTAACCCTACTATCCAGGTTCCTTCTCACAGCCCTACCATTCAGGCTTTCATTTCAAAGTAACCCTATTATCCAGGTTCCTTCTCATATCCCCACTATCCAAGATTTCATTTCGAAGTAACCCTACTATCCAGGTTCCTTCTCATAACACTACTATCCAGGCTTTCATTTCAAAGTAACCCTACTATCCAGGTTCCTTCTCATTGCCCTACTACCCAGGCTTTTATTTCAAAGTAACCCTACTATCCAGGTTCCTTCTCATAGCCCTACTACTCAGGCTTTCATTTAGAAGTAACCCTATTATCCAGGTTCCTCCTCATAGCCCTACTATCCAGGCTTTCATCTCGAAGTAACCCTACTATCCAGGTTCCTTCTCATAGCCCTACTATCCAGGCTTTCATTTCGAAGTAACCCTACTATCCAGGTTCCTTCTCATAGACCTACTATCCAGGCTTTCATCTCGAATTAACCCTACTATCCAGGTTTCTTCTCATGAAAGTTGTTCTAAATTTAACCACGAATTCAACCATGCCATTAACTTTAATTAACACTCAAATAATAAAAAGAATTTTACTCAGTACTAAAAATGAACCTTAATTGGTCAGAGCTTCTATTCTCACTCCACAAGCAAAATTAATGAAAATTAAAGATATGGTTAGCTTCAGGATATTGATATCTACATTTTATCTTTAGAAAGAAAACATAAATGATGCGTGTATATGGATATCATAGTTTGAAAATTTTACCAAATTGGAGAAAGTCCAATGCTTCTTCTAGCTGTTCCAGGTGCAATGTAATGATTGATTAAGCTTCCTTGGACCTCCCTAAAGTTGTTTCAATCCTTACTTTATACTGAAAGTGTTTAAATCTCCCCAATCAAGTCAAGTTGCAAGCTTCAGTTATGGAGTTTGGAGGATGGTGATGATGATGTTACAGAACTGTAAAAATGGTATGGATGAGTTATATATGATGTTTATGAAGTGTTAGGATGATAAAAGAGGCAAACACATGGGTGGATTTGAAGTTGGGTGTTGGAAGCTTCAAATGTGCAATAATGGTGGTTTCTTGGTGATTCTGAGTTTGGGAGAATTTGAAGGTGTTTTTGAAGTTGTGAATTCGTGTATTGGCTTGCAAATTATCTCTCTATTTATATGCAAGAGGTTTGGGTGCTTCAAACAACCAGATTTGTAAGATAGCAAGTTATGGTTTGGTTGGAAGTGAAAAATCAAGTTGGATGAGTTTCCATGGTTTCAATGTGAGCATGTCCTGATTTTAGGGGTGCTTTGTAGGTTATAGATGGTTTCTTCTTGGTGCTGAGATGTTTTGAAGTCAGAAGCAACAATGTATGGGCTCAAGGAGTGGAATTTTGTGACTAAAGCAACTTTATCAAAATGGCAATGTTAACTTTGTGCCAAAAATGGAATGATGCATTGGACAAAGCTTCTAATCCTTATGTAATGGCTCAAGATTTCGTGTAATCTTCTGATTATGGATAGATTTACAAGTTTAGAGGTCTGCAAAGTGATATTACAAGGCATGACTATGATATTTGATTATGAGTTCATCACAAAAATGACCTATAATTCAAGAATGAAATTCCAACTTTATATCCCCGAATCTCCTAGCTCAAGCATGATAAATTTGTGTTCTTGGACATTTTGGAAAGCTCAAATCAAGATCTACAACTTTTATATTGTGAGTTTTAGCTGAATCAATTTGGATCTTAGTGAAAAATGACCATAAAGTAGTGACTGTTAAGAACAAAACACTTAGAAATTTTCTAAGTGTGGGGTAAAAATGATCAGAACTTCATGGGCCTATATCTCTTAATCCAAGCACTTTTTGAGGATCATACCACATTAACAAATTTGTAGAATTCATTAATCCCTACAACTTTCATGTTGAAAGTTTTCCTTGAATTAACTTGTATCTTGAGGAAACTTGCTTGTGAAGTTAGGGTTTTTTAGGTACAAAACACTTAAATTTTTCTAAGTGTTTGAAAATCTTCAACTTTGACTTTTGTTGACTTTCTTGATTCTCTTGATTCTTGATGACAAAGTTTGATAGTTTTGAATGTTTTGATGATTCTTGATTTTTGAATTCTAATGTTGACCAAAAAAGTCAAAGTTTGACTTTTGTGTGACTGTTGACTTTTTACCAATTGATTCAATTCTTCAACTATCAACCACTTGTATCTTTGGGAATATCTTGAGCCATGTAATTAGGTCAAGATGTTGTATTTTAGCCCTTGAGATCATGCTTCAAGCCATTAAGTCATGCACTAGGTCAAAAGTCAATGATCAGTCATCTTCAATCAAAACCCTAATTTGGAATATTTTTGACCTTTGATGATTTGGGGGCCTTCCTTGAGGAATCATGATCAACCCTTGATCAAATGATGAATATCACCTAAAAATGTTGATGTTGACAAAAAATCTTGAAGTTTGACTGTATGTTGACCATAGTTGACTTTTTGTCCAATACAGTTGACTTTTAGTCATCTGAGCAATTGACCGAACAAACTTGTGATGCAAGGCTTGAAACTTGACATAAGAATTATTGATGACCTATAATGAACCATGAAAGTCATTTGAGACCCTTGCAAACCAATTTTCTTTGAGAAACACCAAACCCTAGTTGAAGACCCTTGCTTAGGAGGTGGTTTTGACCAGTCAACTCTTGAGTAGTTTTGAGTAAATGGGGACCTCATGAGAATGCCTTTGAAGAAAGTGGGAGGGTAAATTTTGGGGTACAACACATGTCATATATTACTCAACAACTCGACAACAACAAAAATGTTTAAGGTCCACACCGACCATAAACAACAACTACACGATAATCCTGCACCGAATTATCATTCACAAAACAACAACACAAATATGCTCATATATCAACAAGAACTCAGCAACACACCTAGTCACTCACCACAACATCATTGGAACATTTCACATAATCATCATTCGTTGATTAATTTATAAAATCGGTTAAAATCATTTTTCATATTCCATTCAGTAATCATACAAAAAATAACTCAAACATTGATATCAATCAATAGTTTTTCATGTTAGCTCTCTAACGCTTTGAACAACACTCGATTTGGACTTACAAAGCCAAAGTTACATCCATTTTGTCATCACTCGCTACCTACTCGCTAATGCTTGCTAAGCAAACTCTTGCTACCTGCTCACTATCTCTCGCTACACGAACTCTTGCTACATGATAGATAACTTTCGTTAAGCAAACACGCGCATGACATCAAAACAAGAAAACGCGATTTTTATGACGGAGATCTATGAAGTCTCCCAAAATCACTCTCAGTCATCTAAAATTGATTTAAAATCGTGTATACGCGTCATGTAATAAATTATAACATATAATTTCATCAAAACAACATTTATCTATCATTATCTCATTAATTCACATAAACTCAAAAACCTTCAAAAACTCATCCATGGTGAAAAATACATCATCAAACCAAAAGAGATTTTACGCATACATATGAAGACAAAAATCAACATCCAAATCATGACATAACAATAATCATAGTATCCAAATAAAAAATTAAATCACACCCAAATGTCCTATTGGAAGTTAAGGACTCCTCATTGTCTACCCCTCATGCATATACCTATTTATCGAATTATTCTCCCCCTTACCTTGTTCTCCTAAAAACAATAGTTGGTTCTGTTCTTGGTTCTCCTCTCCTTTTACTATAGCTCTCCTCTTGTTCTTCTATTTGATCTAGCTCTTTCTCTCTTCTAATTCATGTACTGTCAAAAATCCCTCTAACTCTCTAACTTTCTTTTTTATAATAACAAAACTCCTAAATTTTGGATTTACCTTTCTATCCTCACTTACTCATAAAAACCCAACAATACCCTTCCTATTTTATTTCCTATATTTAATTATTCTATTTTTATTATTTTATCTCTAATATAAAACAAAATATTTAAATTCACTAAAAATGCTATTACTCATATTATTTCATTTAATAATTAAAACATTATTATTTTAATTATTCCACCACTTCTACTTTATCACCATACTACTATATTCTTCTCAACCATCACACTACACCCCACACACATAAGCAAATATTCAATTTAAATCAATTAAAATATGTAAAATTATATAAACGCGCTAAATCACTCAAATATAGATATTAATTTAATTAAATAATTAAATGAAAAATCAGAGTGTTACATAACTCATGCACCCATTTGATGGCTGCTAGAAGGCCTAAATCCTCCCATATCAACCTCGATAATAGGTGATATCCACTCTATTCGAGCTGCCACAAATTTCCCCTATTCATCTCAAACACAAACACATATACCTAGTTTTTTGATTTTACAGTTATATTATTTGTATTTTTATGACTCAGACTACTTAGCACCGTACCTTTTATTACATAATATTTTTTTGATTACATGTTTTGCATATGAATATAGCTTACGACATTACAACTAACATAAAATTAACAATAATGAAACACGAAAACCTAGATACTACCATATGATTTTGGACACTTCAACATCTTAATTATGTCATCAACAAATCTTGAAATATTCGCATCAAATTCGATCTTTTAACCCTTAGTTAGCCTACGCCAAAATGATCTCCACATAACCATTAACTCTTCATTGACCTTCAACTCAATAAAGTTATATTTCACCCTTCCATCAGTATCAATTAAATTTTCACGAAACTTGATTTTTCTCACCTTTTTATCATCGGTATCAGGAAATAATTCATTCAACTTAGATGTCAATGAGGTGAGATATGTGGTGCCATCTGGAAGCCGAAACTCTACAAGAGGTTTATCTCCGTTGAAGTACACTTCTGCCTTAACAAAAAATTGAGGAAGGGACATTTTGAGATGTTTTTCTTAATAATAGATGACTCATATTTATACAACTTTGGATTCATTCTAGACCATACAAAACGTTTGGTGCAATCACATCCGTACAAAAGTGTTGGCAAAATCCTAACTGTTGGAAAATCTATAAAATTGCACTATCGAAAATTTCGTATTGGTTAAAATTTCTGGTATAACATGGCATTTTTTGAAAATATCGGTAATATTTTCAACGTACTGGAAATTTTTAAAAATTCCGGTATTAGTTCATACCGGAAATTATGAATACACTACCAAAAATTTTGTTTGTACCGAAATTTTTGAATTACCCATCAGAAATTTCGTACGCATATTTGACTCCAAATTTGAACATGGTCACTTTTGGAATTATGAAATAATGCGGGGGTGCCAAGTATAAGTGGAGGTGGCAGGTTAAATTCTCCCTGGTGCAGGGTTACACTACAACAAATAACACTTTTCATGACGAAGCTTTCACGTCATCTAGGAAAAAATCGAGGTTTTATACCAAGGCGCCCCATATATTTATTTTAAAAAAACAACTTGATCCCTCATTTATTTAGAAAGCAGAGGTGACATACCATTCCGGACATGCTTTGAATCCCCGCTACTGCATTTTATGTTTCTACTAATAAAAATTGTAAAATAAATGATCTAACCCTTCAGTTTCTTTAATAAACCGAGGGATAAATAATTCAAATTTTACTATAAAAATACTCGTTGAATAGATTTAACCCTAATGCTATCTTATTTTTAGCCGCCCACCATTTTTTTGGATTGCAAAACTGAAAAAATGTTCTTCTACCTGAGCAAAACTATGATATATTCGTCGTTACCGATGGATTACAAGTGCAAAAAAAAAACAGTTTCCAATCTTTGCAACAACCACCTTATTAAAAGTTGGAAGCATTCAAACACACTGTCTACGCTAGTGAAGGCAGTGATAATAATAGCGCAACCATCAATCTTGGATGCAATGATAATGATAGCACAACAACCAATCTTGGATCTCTAGCATCTTATATGGGACCTGAACATGCTGTATTTTTAATATTCTGGATAAACAATGTAACCATTAAAAAAAATCTAACCCCTCAGTTTTATTCCAAACCCGAGATGTTAGTTAATCTAACCCCTCAATTTTATACAAAAACCGAGAGGATATTTAATTCTAAAACCAACATTTCATTTATAAACAAAGTTAATACATAAATTGCGTTGCATCTACAATTTCCTCATAACGTTAACAATGCAATTCAAACCCCACTTCATCAATTACATTTCATTACAAATTATACATTAAACATAAAGGAGATAACAAAACATAACATCTTCAAATTTCCATAAAATTTCTCTGATTTCAATTTGTTCTTTAGATTCTTGTTCTTCTTCTACGAATCTTCATACATAACCTTCAAATAGCATATAGCTTCTAACTCTGACTTCATAATGCTCCCATCTTCATTTCCACCTTTTGCCACCATGTCTTCATCTCATATGAATAAATTACATGTCTCTTCACTCCTCCAAAATGGACATCTCCAAAAAAACCTTCCTTTATTTTGTCCCTTATTGCATTGGTACGAAATTATACACCTTTGGATGATTTTATCCTCAAATACGACATTGTTTTAGTTTAGCTAGCCAATACATTATTTCAAAACTGAGATGATAGTTAAGTGTTATTTTTCATTGTTTTCAATGGCCTTAAATAAATCTATGTTATCCATTTACAAGTTATCAACACTCAAGAATTCACCTTTTAGTGATCCGCGTGAAACCTAAGGGATATCTACTATATGAGTTATCTTACAATATTGAAAATCTAACCTAAATGAAACATATGAAGCACTTGAAACCTAAGGACGCTTGGAAAAGTTCTCTACGATAGATTACAAGAGCAGAAAATCATCTGAGTTTAAAATTTGTTTTTTTAAATATTTGTTCATTATTTGATTCTTTGGTTTTTGTTTTCTTAAATATTAATTATCTTACCTTTTTTTCTTCATTAGAAACAATTACATGTAAGATCTAACATAAGATCTTCCCCAAGATTCAATAATACGAATATCTAGATCTACAACTTGAGGAATTAGTTTTTTTATCTTGTCCACCCTAGGAAATTTGATTTTATATTGAACCACTCTAGGGAGTTTGAATTTTATCTTTATTTTTTGAGTAAACAATATAATATTCTGGGTAAACAATGTAATATTTTGGGTAAACAAGTAACAACTTAAAAAAAATATTAATCCCTCGATTTTTTTATAGAAACCGAGATAAAAGATACGATAGTTTTAAAAATAATAAAAGTGAGGCTCCTGGGGTTCGAACCCATGTGCATATAACTATACACCTCGAGTTTTGAAAAATTAAGGTTTTAACTAGAGATTTTTCATGACGACCTTATTTACCTCGCTTTTGTTGTCGAGGTACAACGCTTTTCGCGTCTGATGTTAGAAGCATTATTTATAATAGTGTTAATCCTGCCCATGGCTTAAACTATTTTTTTAAGAGTTTCTTAATGCACCCTAGACATCTCTAGCGCACCGCGTAAAAATACAATAATGCCCCAAGTTCCGAAGATTCATTTTCGGATGCACCAAAATGCATACTGACGAGTCTTAATTTCAGAGATGCATCTTCGTAAAAATTACGAAGGTGTATTTTAGGAGCGTTACGATCCGATAACAAAAAAACATAATAAAAAAACAACATGGTGACAAAATAATATTACCATTAATATCATAAAATCAGTAATACATAAGGGATTTTAACATAGATCAAACATTATATTTCAATATTCAGGTGGACGTTGCAACATCTTGATAATATCATTGACCGATCTCGAAACAGTCACATCCAGCTCGATCAGAATTTTTGATTCCAAACGAAAAAAGTATTCTACAAAACCCTTAAATTAACACCCATCTTCAGCTCATAGTTGCTGAACTCAATCTTCCATTCTTTGTCAATAGATGACGAACGGTACTCGATCTTCATAATTTTACGATTGTCATCGTATGGTAGGAGCTCCTGTAGTATGTATCTCAAATCTTCAAGAGGGGTGTACTCAATAATATTAAATTTTCTTGAGGGTTTCACATTGTTAAAGTAAATATTTCCGACTTGCCATATGATATTCATTCTGGTGTATTGTGTTTTGGTATGAAACAATAAGACAAATGCCCTATATTTATAGTAGTTGTAGATTAATACTGACCTCAACAATTCTACCTTGTACCAGGACACGTCCCGAAAATGTATCTCCGATACCACCCATTATTTCAGAGATGTATTTTCAGAACTTTTCCTGGCAGAACAGAACGAAACAAAACAGAAACATAACATGTAATCAATGCATAATTTTTTGACAAACTTTAAAATGTATATATTAGACATCATAACACATTAATACAATGTTAATTACAATAAATTGATAAATAAATATTAAAATAAACCGAAAGACTTATCGCCGGTCAAATCTATAATTATTGATGGTACCCTCTTTGACTTTTGTTTATTTGTTTCTCTTTCAATCTTGCTCAATTTGGTGAACTCTTGAACCCTTTCAACAAAATGGTCTCACCAAGTCTCGGTTTGGTTGTTGAATGAGCTGTCCACTCTGATGATGTAAGTGGTATAGGGTATCATGGTTTCAAATAAACTTGAATAAAATGCCGCAAATTTGAAATCTACCCAACGGAGATAATACGGTCATTTGGATTTGGAGGTGGTGCATTGCTCAATGGAAAAAAGTTTATGAGAAACTGTATCTTGTAAGATCAATACACTTTATCATACACACTTGCTATAAGATGACCCATTTCAGAGAATCTCATTCATCTATCCTCCAGTGTAGGTCCACTAATGCAAGAAACAAGAGGGTGATAATTTTTTTTAAATTTCTTCATTCCCGTATAACCGTGTGTATTATTCTTTATTGCCCCTCAACTCTTGGTTGAGTTGATAATAGACAGGTGTGTGATCCTCTTCTCATTTACCGAGCAAAATAAAAACAATCCGAAAATTGCAGTTACCGTCACCTTTGACATTGCCGGTCCGTTCAATATATTTGTGCATAAAAACTGACATCTCCTCAATGAATGAGATTTTTGGTGGAGACAGTGAAGGAGGTGGTTTGCTAATGCGAGCTCATTTGAAAACTCTTTTAAGACATTTCAGAGTTGGTGAATCGGAAAAAAGTTTGTCTACATGTTCAAAATATGAAGGAGACTACATCGTTGAATTGTCACTCGATGTAGATTTGACCTTCTTAGGAGTTTTTTTTTTGTTTTTACCGGTTGAGAGGGTGGTTTCAAGTCTGTGGTCTCCGGATATGCAATCTTCCTCAATTATTCTTTGATGTGGAGTTTCATATTGTCACTAGTTTTCAAAAATCTATCATGCATCACTTCCCATTTGGTAAAGATAGAGATATTCGATTTACCGTTTTTTCTGACACCATCGTCATGAAAAATGAGCCTTTTTCAATGAGTACAAACTTCATCCATTCATATCGGACTATCAAGTTTCACCTTCTTAGATATAACACAAACCTATAAAAGACATATTTGCAAATTCACGCTTTAACTTTTCGAAGATACATCTTAGTATAACTCCTTAAAATGGACAACAGAAAATACATTGAATACTATACGACAAAGATGTATCTCAAAAAAAAATTAATTTACGTGTAAAATAAGATCATTCTTGCTTGTTAGCCTGTGATACAAATGATATTCCGGTAATATATTTCTAAAAATTGAGAGACATTTCCGGTTTTGCATAGCTTCTTTTCCAACCGGGCTAAAAAAATTCCCTTTTTTTTTCAAGGAAAAAAAAGTGTCCGTCACGGTCAGGCCACCGTTTCCGTTTCACCCAACTGCTCTAATACGTTACACTGCAAAGACTACTACTCTCTTCACTAAAAAAACATTCTCTTCCCTTTCGATATCGAAAACCGATGTGGCAGTGCCTTCGTTAGCCGACGATCCGTTAGAAATGAGCGGAAGTGGAAGAACAACAGCTCGGAGCAGAGTCAGATCCTCTTCCGAACCCGACGTCAATTCTCTCCGTGAAGGAAGGCCAAAGTTCAGCCGCCACAGAGGCAGAAGCAAATACGGTAGCTCCATTCCGTTATTCAACAATGTCAGCATCAAATTGGTTCTCGCAATTAGCTTCTTCGCATTCTTCATCATCTTGTTTTTCATCCGGCATCTCGTAAATTACGTTGCTGAACCTCGTTTGCCTCGCGCGATTACGCCATTTCCCGCGCCAAAGATCATGGACCTTCCTCAGGTTAACTTCAAATTCAACTTATTCCTTTTCATCACTCTTAATCTTTTCCTTTTTCTTTCGGGAATTTTGATTGTGGTGTTATTGTAGTTTCAAGGGGAGCACAAGGAGAGCTTGTATTGGGGGACTTATCGTCCCCATCTCTATCTTGGAATTCGTGCCAGGTATTGTCTCATAAACGATTTTTCCTCTGTATGCATGTACTGTGTAGGTTTGGTTTAGCATTTTGGGGGAGGCATAATTGATTCAGTGTAGGTTTGGTTTAGCATTTGGATAAGCCAAAAGCAATTCTAGAAGTGTAGAATTGACTTTGGAATGCTTTTGAGGTGTTTGGTTCTTATAAAGTAGAATTGATTTTATTTGAAGCTAAAATTTGTAGCTTTTGAGTTTAAATATGTTTTTTACAATGAAATTGACGGTTCAACTCATTTTTACATAAATTTATCCAAACATAAATCATTTCGCTTTTAGGTAAAATCAATTTTACAGATAATGTATTTGGTAACCTGATGGACCACTGCTGGCACACGATTAAAGTCCTTTCTACCGTGATTTTGAGAAGCTAGCAAGTATAGTTCTTGCTCCCCGTGTTTTCTTACCGTGATTTCTCTGATCACCAAACATAGGCGGAATCAATTCATTCTAAATTAATTATTTTCACCACAGAACCATACACACTCAATAGGTGTAAAATTGATTTCAACATGTTTGGATGTTTTCGATTATAAATGATTTGTTTGGATGTTTTAAGAAAACCACAACACATCTTCCCTGTTTTATTTTCTTTGCACTGAAATAGAAGCATCGTCTATTTTGGTGATTTTTTTTTTTTTTGCATCAGTTTTTGTACACAATCTGGATATGTTGCTAGCTGTATAAAATTTGACTGATATATCTGGTTTAGATTGTGTGTGTGGGATACTGATGTAAACATTTGACATTTTCACTTTTTTATTGTGTTTTTTGTGTGGTGTTTCTGTTTGTTTATGACAGGACTCCGCAATCTTTGATGGCTGGATTAATGTGGATTGGTGTGAAAGATGGCAGATATCATTTGAGGCATGTTTGCAGACATGAGGATGACTTAAGTACTTATGGTTGGAAAAGACATAATGGGCGTGATTATGGGCATCAAGTACTGGTTGACCATGGTATGATATTGACTACTGAGTTTTTAAAATCAAAGGGCGATGACAGTGGTTATGGAGGGGACTGGGCAGTTCGAATTGATGTGCAAGTTGATAAGTAAGTGATGCTATTAACTTCAAATCACTTTAGTATATGTACTGAGGCACAACAGTTTTGTTTGTAGTTTTTTTCGTAGTGGGAAGTAGGTAGTGACTGGTTTAGTTCTCTGTATCAGTATCTGCATCTCTCAGTAATAGTATTGCTATATTGAGTGATTATTATCGATTGAATGGTTTTGTTCTCGTGTGGTCCAACCCCAGGTCTAAATGGAATGAGGAATTTGGGAAAGGCAGCCAGCTCTTTTTCTATTTGGCTGATGAAGGTGGTAATGTTCTAGATGTAAGTCAAGAAAATTTGAACATTCACGAGAATTCTTTACTTGCGTCGGGATCTCAAACAGACATTGGAGATTGGCAGCTACATTTGAAGTCAACGGTAATGCTATAAATTGTATTATGATGTAATATTCAAGATTAGCTTGTTTTTCCTACCATTGGACATATTTTTGGAGTTTATGGTTAGTTAATTATACACAAGTTGGTGGAAAATAAACTTAGGTGGTTTGTGCATGTAGAGAGAATACCTGTAGATTTTGTGGTAAGGAGAGTAGGTCAGATGGAGATAAGTCAAACAACTAGAGGTAGAGGAGGATTTAGAAAAACTATAAGAGCAGTTGTAAAAAAAATCTCGAGATTAACGATTTGGATATAAGCATGGTCTTAGATAGAACATTATGGCCGAAGTTAGATCAATGTAGCCAACCCCACTTTGTGGGATAAGGTTTGGTTGTAATTGTAGACAATATCTTCTTCCTACTATATTCCATAAGGGGTATCTCAACACTCCCTCCCAAACTGGTGTATATATATATATATATATATATATATATATATATATATATATATATATATATATATATATATATATATATATATATATATATATATATATATATATATATATATATATATATATACAGTTATTTCTGACAGACAGAATCCCCCTCAAGAAAAAGAATCAAAATCGAAGGCCCTCTCACCCGTTCGCCACTTTGTTTTCGGTTTGCCCAGGACTGAGACCGACAGACTGCTTTCAACCGCTTTTCTAGGGGTGGAATGAACCTTTACTGCACTGCTAGCGTTTTAGAGCTTGAAATAACTAGCACTCATACGGATTGGACTTAAACCAACCGTGCTACTAGGCTTAAAAGAAAAGCTTGAACTCTCCCCTCCGAATCGCCCTGCAGCCTATATATATGTATTTCCTGCAATGTCCAAGCCATTTCCTTTCGATGGCAGATCCCGTGGAAGTTAACTTTGTTTTGCTGTCGGACCAGGAGAGTGAATCGAATAGGTTACATAGGCAGGACAGGCGAGTTCTCATACATTTCCTGGCGCTGTTAGCCTGCCCTAATCTACTTCCTTCTCCTTTTTAGAAGTTACTGTTTACTCATCTTTTCCGAAGTGAGCAGCCAGCGTAGGCTACTCTTTTTCTGTTAGTCCATCCAGTCGGTCAGTTGATAGTTTGATCGAGGGCATGAAGGCTAAGGTACCTTCCTAAACTGAGATTTCAATCTCAAAAGTGTTTTCAAAGCCTTTTTGGCTTCAAGGATGTCCCGTCTAGTGGGAGAAGTGGTCCAAAGCGAGAGTCTTTCGGGATGGTCTTGGGCTTTGGGAAGATGCTGGGCCCGACTATGAGCCTGGTCTAAGCTAGGTGCAGATCATTTATTTGAAGTCTTATCGTTGGCAAGGTCTTCTGTTCCGTCTCGTCGAGATATAGTAGAGCTCTTTTGTGCGCCTGGGGATGATGTATCTTTGTGTTTTTCGTCTGAATGAGTCGACGTATGGAATCCTCCAAGACAATGAAAGAGACGAGCAAGACTTCAAGTTCCGTTATTACCGGGTGCAAGGCTGATAAAAAAGAAAGAAATTGAAACCCGAATCAAGATCAATGCGTGAAAGAGCAAAGGATTCTACATCACAGGGTCAGGCCCCAGGAGGGCCGCGTTAGACCCGCAAGGCTTTCATCGGAGCACATCGCTTTCGCTCCTTAGTTTCTCAGTGGAAGAGGACCTTTCTCGATCAACTATCTTACTTGCATTTAGAGGGCTCTGCTCTCAAGAAGTCCCGCTCCGACGGCCCGACGAGTCATCTATTTCAAAGGACCCTTTGACTTACTGACTTTAGGCACTGAATGACATAGAAATCCCGCACCCTCAGACTTGAAAACGACTAAGCTTTTTGCCTTGCGACTTGCCTCTCTCACTCAAGATAAGGTCAGGTGATCCCTTTCTGTCTCCTTCTCAGTTAGGTCCAAAAAGTCCCTTCCCTTTCTCCGGTCAAGAAGCCCCCTGATCCCTTTCTTTGTCTTTCATCCTCCCTGGACGGTCGCCCCTCCAACAAGAAAAGATATAAATATGGAAACTTCTCTGCCATTTGGATCGGAGAATTTATGGAGGAAATCGGCTTTTAAATTTCCAGAAACCACACGATTATATAGCCAAAGGGAATACGCCGCGCCTAAAATCATCCCAAGCGCTGCAGCTTGTTGAGAGTTATCTTTTCTTTCTAGACCGGACCCTTAGACCGTCTCCTGAAAGACCTGCTTATCCAGCATGTGTTTTCGGAGCCCCCCACTCATTCAATCACTTGCTTGTGATTGCTTGCGTGTAATTATGGATCTCATTCGTATTCAAGTGGTTTGCACTAATAGTTGCTCGAAATGGATAGCTTTGTTTCCGGGAATTCGAGGATACTGCCAATCTTGCGCTTCAACCAACCTTATGCTCTTTAATGATGAGGTCGAAGCCCTGCTAGCGAAGGAATGCCTAAAAAGTGGAATGTACTGCTTCCTTTCACTATATATATATATATATATATATATATATATATATATTCGCATATATATATATATATATATATATATATATATATATATATTCGCACATATATATATATATATATATATATATATATATATATATATATATATATATAATATATATATATATATATATATATATATATTCGCACATATATATATATATATATATATATATATATATATATATATATATATTCGCACATATATAAGATATTCTCTTAGCTCTTTGAGTGACTCGGTGAAAATATCAAGCAGCTCATAGTTAGAACTCACCGAAGCTGTAGTGATATCCTCAAAAGTAATCTTTTCATAAATAAATTGATAATCATTCTATTAATATTTAGTAAGGTCATGGAAGACTTGATTGGATGCAAAATCTCAGGCTGCCATATGATACAAAGACTCATGGCTGTAATTTGCAAAGCTATAACCAATAAAGTACTCTCTCCGTCTTATAATAAGTGTCTTATTTGAGCTATGTGCAACTATTAAGAAAATGATTAGATATGTTGATTTTAATGATAAAATTAGTATCATTTACTAAAATACTCTTTTAATTATAGTTAGTGGAGTAGTTGAATAAAGTGAAAGTTAATGAATAAGGGTATAATAGTGGAAAAAATAATAAATCTTGTATTGGTATTGTACAAAGACATTTATTTCGAGACAGAGAAAAAGTGTAAATGAGACTTTTTATGAGACGGAGGGAGTAGTTGTTACAAATTTCTCAAATAAATTCACATACCGTAGGAGTCATTTCTTGTTAATCGATCTCTCCAAAGGATCTAGCATTAAGATTCCCTATGCATCTGTATTTGCAACAACATTAGTGTGATCTATGTTCGTATGTATTAATTTTTTTAGAGGACATCCTTTGATATATCAAGAAACAAACCACTACATCTCAGTGACTATTGCTAGGGGGATTGACTCAACATTTACGACAAATTTAGTCATATTAAGGTAATTAACTTTCTAACCAGTATTTGCTATCTACTAGCACTAGGGTCAGAAAAGGGGTCACCCTAATTTGCGTTCAAATATAGGTGTATCAATTGACTTAATGTCAGCATCCTAGTTTCTTCCCAATGACATATTTCCTCTAACATATTACAACATTTGTCTTTGATTTAGCTACTCCAGTTCAAAGGAAATATCTCAGTCAACATGCTGAAAAAAATGTTGCTTGAGTTGAGAGATTGCATACATCATAGCTTTCTCATGTAAATTGTAATTTCAATGCCACACAACATGGGATAAATATACACTGTTAATAGAGGAATGTTGACAAAACTAAATTGATGGCTACATTTCAAACTTCTAAAGAAATGCACTAAATCTTCCAAACCACACTAAGACTTTGCTTAAGGTTGTCTAAGAATTTTTGTAGCCCACAAAACCACACGACTCCCCTTAACAACAAACCTGAGCAGTTTCTCCATATTCCCTTGATTATAGGTATGGGTAACTATAGCCTATATCTTTCTATAATCTTCCCTAATTAATAATTACATCAGAGAAAATGCACTAGGAAAGAGGAAATATAAATACAGGAACTGAGGGATATCTCAACACATATAATACCCCCTCCGGTCACTATTACAAGCAAATCTGACTTTTTTGGTACATTTGATAATTAATGTATCTAATTCATATATGAACTAAATACATTAATTGTCGAATATACTAAAAAATTCAAATTTGCTTATAATAGTGACCGGAGGGAGTATGCTTTTATTTAGTATCTTAACTATCTTGATGCAAATTGTCAGACCTTTTTTTTGCTTTGACATAGTAATTGCCATTCTTGATTATATGTAATATCATGCCTAATCCCATTACTCATTTTATTATGTTTTTCTTTTCCAGGATGATCTGAAACTTCATTACTCTGGATTTCGCACACCTCACTATCACAATTTGTCTGATCTTGTTGAGGAAAATCTTGCATCACAAGTATGCCTGGATATTTCAATTCCATTTATCTAATGATATCATCTTCATGCAATAAAAGCCATGCTTTTACATTTTCTGAGGGTTTTGTTGATATCTCTGCTTTTGTACATGTCTCGGCAGATAAGAAAGCATTCTCAACTGCAGCTATCTGACTCATCAGATGATTCTTCTAATGTGTTAGTTTTTCAGGTAACGTAACATATGCACTTTCTGAGACCCATTTAACAAAACTTGTGCACTGTAATACATTTGTGAGTGTATAGAAGCGCTATCCAACTATCTCTTGAATTCATCTTTCCCAATTCATTTTGCTGTCTTAACTCACACATGCTTCTATGTTTGTGAAGTTAAATATGTTTTTGGTCCTCACAAAATCAATGAATTTTGGTTTCTGTCCGAATAAAAAGATTTGTTTGGTTTTCATTCCTAAAATATGAAATCACTATTTTTGGTCCTTACCTTTATATGACAGTCATAAACTGTTTGTGTCTGTTGAAGGTCAAGTATTCATCCAATAAAGCCTGTGCTTCCATGTTGGCATATGATTCCTTTAATTTTTTTGGAGTCCTATAATGAATTCTGTTTATTTACTGTGAAAAATAAGAATAATATTGTTTAGAATGTGCTTCAGATACAATGCTCTCAACATAATACTTAATTTATAATCATGTAGTTACAACTTACAATGATAATAATTATGTGCAATTTACAAAAAAAGGAATTAAACTAATACAAATTACCATGATACATAGAACTCAGTATGCAGTGAATTAACTAGGAAAATGCAGAATTAACTACTTGGAAAATGCAGAATTAAATTATTAGAATTTCCAACACTCTCCCTCAAGCTGGTGAATAGATATTCTCAATTTCCAGCTTGGACACAATTTTTTCAAAATTTGGGCAGCTCAATCCTTTGGTGAAGACATCCGCAAGTTGACCTTGTGAAGGAACATAAGGAGTTTAATTCAAACTGCAATCAAGCTTCTCTTTGATAAAATGTCTATCCACCTCAATGTGTTTTGTTCAGTCATGTTGAATTGGATTATGAGCTATACTAATTGCTGATTTATTATCACAAAAGAGCTTCATAGATCCATCCCATTTAATCTTCAAGTCTTCTAAAATAATCTTCAACCAAAGTAATTCACAAATACCTTGTGCCATAGCTCGAAACTCAGCTTCAGCATTGGATCGGGCCACAATATTCTGCTTTTTACTCCTCCAAGTTACGAGGTTTCCTCCGAGAAATGTACAATACCCTGTAGTTGACCTCCGATCAATAGCTGAACCCGCATAATCAGCATCAGTATATGCCTCAAGAGTAGCACTTCCATTCCTTTTAAACAAAATCCCTTTTCCTAGAGTTCCCTTAAGATATTGTAAAATCGTGTGAGTTGCAAGTAAATGAACTTCCTTTGGATTGTGCATAAAAATTGACTAGCCACATTAACAACAAATGCAATATCTGGCCTTGTATGGGAAAGGTAAATTAGTCTCCCAACCAATCTTTGATACATTTCCTTATCCACCACTGCGCCTTCTTCCACATTACCTAACTTATGGCTTGGATCTATAGGACTTCCCACAGGTTTACAAGCTAGCTTACCTGTTTCCATGAGCAAATCCATGATATACTTTTGTTGAGATATAAAAATACCCTTTTTTGAATGAGCCACCTCTATGCCTAAAAAATACTTCAGCCTCCCAAGACTTCTTATTTCAAACTCTTTTGCTAAATGTTGAGTCAAGACTTGTTGTTTCTTCCAATCGTTTCCAGTCACAATAATGTCATCAATATATACCAACAACACTATAACTCCCCCTGAAGAAGAGTGCTTAATAAACAGTGTATGATCTCCATTACTTTGTTTGTAGCCTAAGACTGTCATAGCCTTAGTAAACCTTCCAAACCATGCGCGAGGTGATTGTTTCAATCCATATAATGCTTTTCGCAACTTACAAACTGAAATGACAGCAACATTATTTCCATATCCAGGTGGAATCTCCATATAAATTTCTTCTTCAAACTCTCCATGTAAGAATGCATTTTTCACATCAAATTGTTGTAACTTCCACCCATAATTGGCAGCAAGGGTAATATAACTCGAACTGTATTCATCTTTGTCACATGGGCAAAGATTTCTGAATAATCAATGTCATAGGTTTGTGTGAAACCTTTAGCAACCAGTCTTGTTTTGTACCTCTCAATTGTCCCATCAGCCTTGTATTTCACTGTACAGACCCACTTGCAACCAACCGGTTTCTTTCCTTCAGGCAAAGCAACTAACTGCCATGTTTTATTCTTCTCTAATGCCTCCATTTCTATATCCATAGCCTGCATCTAATTTTTATCAGATAATGCCTCAAAAACATTAGTGGGAATTTGGATGGCATTTAAGTTTGCAAGAAAGATTTTATGGGCTTGAGAATTTTTTTGATATGAAACATAATTTGAAAGTGGATAAGGTGGTCTTTTTGTACATTCTCTGACTCCCTTTCTAATGGCAATTAGTAGGTCATGGTTATATTCAATTGTTGGATTTTGTGTTTCACTTTGTGGGGCTGAAATATCATCTTGTAAAATTGAAAAATCACAATTTGTTACCTCTATTGAAGGGCTTGGGTCGATTTCTTGATTCAGGAGTGGCCTTCAATCTTCTACTATACACCAAATTCTTTCCAAACTTATCGTTTCCAGCTCTGTTTTCTACCACAAATTCATTCTCAATTCTATTTTCAGCCACTACATTTTCAGATTCATGTCCAAATCCATCTTTGACCAATGCCTCATTTTCAGATTCATTTGCAGCTACTTCTCTTCTTGAATTGAGCTCATGGGAATTTGTTTCAAGATTTGGAAGAATAAGAGTTTCAAGAGTATTATCCTTATCTTCGATAAGACAGACCCCTTGAAGATAAGATTGTATGAAGTAGGCATCTCCTTCATGAAATGTAACATCTCGAGACACAAATATGTTTTTTGATGGAGGGTGGTAACATTTATATCCTTTTTGAGTCGTAGAGTACCCAACAAAGACACATTTTAGAGCTCTAGGATCAAGCTTTCCCTTACCTTGACGGTGGATATGAACAAATGAGGCACACCCGAAAATCCGTGGGACAAAGATTATTAGTGGTCGAAATGTTCGGATAGAAGAACGAAAGAATATACATAGGACTCCTTAATTCCAACACTCTAGAGGGTAGTCGATTAATGAGGTATGTTGCTATAAGTATAGCTTCTCCGCAAAGATACTTTGGAACATTATTTTGGAACAACGCTCGGGTTTGGTCTAGAAGATGACCATTTTTTCTTTTTGCAATTCCATTTTGTTGCTGTGTTTTCACACAAGAAGACTCATGAATTATTCCTTCTTTTTCACAAAAAGGAGTAACGACGTGATTGAAGAACTCCTTCCCATTATCAGATATAATTCTCTTGATATTTGCACCAAATTGATTTTTTATCATTGAGAAAAATATTGGGAGAACAATACTTACTTCAGATTTATTCTTGAGAAGGAAAAGCCAAGTAACTCGGGTACAATCATCTATGAAAGTAACAAATCATCGAGCCCTAGATACACTTGGAATAGTAGATGGACCCCAAACATCGGTATGGACTAAATGAAAATGAATTGTGCATTTTTTATTATTCAAAGGAAAAGGTACCTTTTTATGTTTTGCAATTTCACATACTTCACAACAAAGAGTCTCATTTTTTCAGCTTAGAAAACAAAGATGAAAACATACTTTTGATAACTCCAAAAGAGGGATGTCCTAACCGACAATGGAAAAGTAAGATTTTTTCTTTGCTTGTAAGAAGTGACTACGACATTAGTGAGTAAGACGAGAGACTTTTTGTTGTAACAAGCTGATTTGATTCTTCGAGATAGTAAAGGCCATTCCCTTCTCTAGCATGTCCAATCTTCCTCCCCGAATCTTTGTCTTGAAATATATAATGGGTGTTGTGAAAAATTACAATACAAGATAAATCTTTTGTAAGTTTTTGTCTAGAGACTAGGTTTGTAGACAATTTTGGAACATGAAGGACATTTTTTTTAAGAGAATGGAAGGAGTTATTTGGATGTCTCCAATACCAGCCACTGTTACTAGAGTACCATCAGCAGTGGAAATTTTTTTATTACTTGGACTAGGGTGATATGCGGAGAAGTAATTGGATGAAGGGGTCATATCGTCGGTGGCTCCTGAATCTAAGATCTATGGAGAAGTAGAAGGCATATTTGAGACATTAAACCCAAATGAAATCGGAAGCATACCTGAACAAGCCAAAGTACAAGTACTTGTTGGTTTCTCCAAGATATTAGGGAAAGTGGGCATCAAATAATTTGTCATTTATTTGATATGCAGACTGTAGGCTCTCTAATTCTCCAAAGTGATTATTTTGGAATTGAGCATTTCCTCCTTGTGCAAATTGCTCTAAAATGAGCTGTAGGAATCAATAACTTATAAGAGTGTTTTCAGGTTTGATTAGTGGAATGAAAACAAAACAGAAAAAGATATAGGGACCAAAAACCTAAATTTGCTTATTTTACAAGGACCAACAACAATAATTTCAAAGTGGGTTGAAAACCAAAGCTTAAACTTTGCTTGCATAGACCAAAACCAAAGTTCACTCATTTTATAGGGACAAAAGACACGTTTAACCTTTTTTTTTTACTTCATGCTGCAGATTATTGGTGGCTTTCCTTTCACTACAGATATTGTACTTATCTCTGGAACTGATTCTGAAAGTTCAAGAGTAGAAGAGCGCGTCAATAGTCTTACAGGTTTTTTTACCACTTTTTCTATAGTGTATTTGTATATTACGCGCTTTCATGAAAATGGGGAACAAACTTAATTATTTACTCTGTTGCTAGAGTTTTTCAGTGCTTTGAAAACCTTCTCTAGTTGATGGAAAACTTTGGGATTTATACATTTGTGCTGTTTTATGTGTTCATTAATGTAATGGCTTAAAATTGGAAGCTACGCCTACTTTGCGTTCACATTCATTTCCAGTTTTTGATTCTTGTGACATTATATTTAATGTGTAAATATTATTTGTTTTAAAGAGAAGTGGACTACTCTACTAATATTTAGTTAACATCAGTGTTCTATGTGATTATGTTATTGTTTGTCCTTCTGTTAAATGTTAGGAACCTCACTGTCTAATGAGCTGAAATATAAAGAACAAGCATTTGATGAAAAGATTGAGAAAATTTTCAATTTGGCTGAGAAGGTACCAAGTTTGCTGTACTTTAATCGACTTATTTAATCTGTTATTTCACTTTCTGTAAATCAATGATGTATAATACTTGTTTTGTCTTTTAAAGTATTATGAATCTCTCAAGTTTCTTACGATTGATTGAGTAAAGTTTTGGAGATGTTTATGCTTGGTGAAGTAAATTCTTTATCATATAAGTGGATTTTCAGGTAGACTCAGAATCCATTTCTGTTGGTAAGGCTGCCGTTGGAAGCTTATTAGGTGGCATCGGTTACTTCTATGGCCAGTCAAAAATCGCTCTGTCAAGAACCCTTAATGTAAGTTACTTTACTTTGTTAGATTATTTAATATGATACCACCCTTTAATATCATATAGAGTGACATATGATTATCATAAATTTGATCGTTATCATATATATACTGGGCATATTAGTTTTATATGGAATACCTCAAGTCTGCCGTCCAAAGCTTATAATGACACTACAGTAATCCTTGAATCATCTTTGTCACCAAATTGTCCTCTCATGGATCTAAAACATCACCAAATTTGCTTTGTGATGAACTAATATGGTGGATGCAAGAGAATGATTTTGTTAGCTGTTTTTGTTTTTGTAACGATTATTTTAAATAGGAAAAAAATCTTTGATGGATTATATTGTAATAAATAAATCTTTGGAAGACTTATTCAAGGATCACTCTAATTTTATTATTACAATTGAGAGGTGTGAACTTAGAAAGGGCCTTTGACTTCCAAAGAGAATAATAATAGCAAAAAGAAAATTCTCCCTGTTTGGACTGGATTCTAAGTGAGGAATTGGAAATCTTGTTCATAATACTGCATTCCAAAGGATCATGAAGATCATATCCTTGAATCTGTTAAGATAGAAGGTTAAAATAAAGGAGTGGCAAAGAAGTTAGGTTTAGTTATACAGTTAATTAGTTAATTTGATCATAAGAAGCTCAATTTGATAAATAGGGGGAAGCTAGTAGTCTAGTACTACCACAGCCTTTTGCTACTAAAGGCTTCTTAAACACAACTGTTATCATGCATAGAAGCCCGTTTAGTGAAATCGTTATGATGGGTGGCCATTCTATGGTTCACTATAGAAGTCTAATTTGACCATATGTTGTGAAACATTTATCTATCATTTAATTAATCTTTTCTCTTGAAAAACAAATTTTCCTTTTTCAGAAAGATTAGTATAGATTGGAAAAGAGATAGGATGTGAGTTTACTTTATCGATATTAATTAATGCGTGGTTGTATATCTTATTTCTCATAAATTTCTCTTCCAGACAACATGTCTTTGTTATTCTTTGATTAATTGCTGTCAGTGCTTCAGTTTTCCTTTTTAGCCAGAAAATTGATTTCATTTATACTTTTAATTAGCTTTCAGCAATTTAGGATTCAGATTACAGGCAAATATGCAGTGTCTTGTTTTCCTTTGCAGTTTAAGAAACATGTTGATTATGTATCATATTGGCCTGCTGAGCTTTACACAGCGGTACCAAGTCGGTCTTTCTTTCCAAGAGGATTTTTATGGGATGAAGGTTTTCATCAACTTCTAATCTGGTCAGTTTTTTTGGCTAATAATGTCCTTCATGATATTATTAACATTTTTATGGTGTGTTGTATTGACTGCACGAGAATGAGTTGTATTATTTGACAAACAAATCATTTATGGTATTTAAGTGTTTATGAACATTAATCAGGCGATGGGATATTCATATTTCATTGGATATCATTGGACACTGGTTAGATTTGATGAACATTGATGGATGGATACCACGCGAACAAATTCTGGGGAATGAAGCATTAAGGTGTAGTATCAGCTTTCTGTTAAAATGATTACAGTGAATTTGATATTTTTATCTGTCCTACTCATAGTGACACAGATTCTTCTGTATTTGCAGTAGGGTCCCAGAGGAATTTGTTCCTCAGCATCCAACAAATGGAAATCCTCCAACTATGTTTTTAGCATTAAATGGTATTTGTTAATGTTCCTTCCCTATTTACCCCTTTTATATTATCCTGTATTTTTATAGTTATGACTTGCAAGTTGCAAGAATCATTATTTCAAAAAGAAGGCAACCAGTGTTCCACTTTGTAAGTTAAGCAGGTCATAGGCTAGGCTCGATATTTTCTTTTCATTGAGAAGTGATGATTAGTAATTGTTCGGGTATACCAAAATAGTGTAGTTTACATATAACACTCACGCTCCTCAACCTAACGAGACTTTTTCTAAAGGACAAAGCCGTGACAGGTTCTCACACCCAAAGCAGACATTACCTCGTAGCTGCAGTGGTTAGCGGGCTTGTGGTCGATCGGAACACTGACACTAGAAGGAGGGGGGGACCCACATGCTCGCGGTTCGGACCCTTTAGCCCCTTAGCCTAGACTGGGGGGCAACTTTTCCGTACACCAAAATAGTCCCACATTGCTTGGAAATCGAGGATAAGGGTAGTTTACATACAACACTCACTCCTCAACCCAACAAGGCGCATTTTCTAAAGGATAAGGCCATGACAGGGTTATCACACCCAAATAGGGCTCATTTTCTAAAGGATAAAGCCGTGACAGGGTTATCACACCCAAATAGGACAACACATTGTAGGTGCAATGATCATTGGACTCAAGATCGATCAGAACAGCAATCAATGCATGATTGGCTCTATTTTGTGATTCTTAAGATATTTATGGGTTATAAATTTAGACAGTTTGACAATTTATATGAAGCATATAGATAAATATCACCTTATAGCAGAAGCATGGCTAACATTAATTTGTTGTGTTGCATTTTTTGAGAAATTTCATGTGTAAAAACTCAAAATCTATCCTTAAGAATGTAGGTATGGTCATATGATGCCTTTTTTATTACTTGCATAATATGATCGTACATGGCATGAAGATTTCGTAAAGCTTATAAAATTTATCCCTCCGCTTAGCAGTTACATGCTATAAAAAGATGATTTCATTTCTGTTTATTCTTTACTCCCTTTCTTCCCTCTAATCCTTTATTATCATGTTCTAACTCCTAACCAAAGTAGTAGAAATTTGTTTTTGTAGACATAATTACTAGCTTGAAGAATAACGAGTTCACTGGGAAGGATAGAGGTGAGATCTCTATGTTCCTAGAGCGCGCCTATGTTCGATTGGAAGCATGGTTCCAATGGTTCAACACGACTCAATCAGGTATGTGCTATAATGTACGTGTGGTCTTCTTGAGTGCTGGAAATATATTATTTTCGTCACCAATCCTTATTTCTATTATCATCTCTATTAATCTAGGCAAGCAAACGAGCAGCTACTATTGGCATGGACGAGACAACATAACAATGCGTGAATTAAATCCCAAGGTACTGATACACATTCTTCTTTCCGTACTTGTGTACAATTTTAATCTGAACTATATTACACCCAAGGACCACACAAAACAACCATCAGTGTTTATATCAATCAGTCATGACAACTTTCTTTATCCTGACCAAAGACACTCCTCAATAGCATTCATTTTGCCATTTTCAGTCGCTGTCCTCTGGATTGGATGATTATCCACGTGCTTCACACCCAAGTACGGATGAACGCCACTTGGACCTTAGATGTTGGATGTTACTTGCAGCAGATTGTATGCATTCCATTGAGAAGTTGTTGGATAAAGAAGCTATGCCTGGCAAGGTAAAATTTGTAAAACAAATGTAGGCACCATAAAGTCAATCACCAATTTTAATGGACTCACCGAATGAAATGATGCAGAATTATGGCTCTACTGCTAACTTGCTATCAGATCATGATTTACTGAACCAGGTATATTTATCTTTTCTCCCACGATCATTTCTTCCAAGCTGGTACTCACCTTGTTATTTCACTTTGTGTCTTCGCTTGCTGGTAATGCAGCAAAGGAGCAAGAGAAAACGAGTGGAGATAAATAGGAGAGCAAAAAAGATAAAAGAAAACTTATCACATAGTTACAGAGTAATTGGATCTAGATATAACAAACTACTACAATTTATTTGAAAAAGTTTGTTTTCTTCCATATTTAGGAAAAACTACCTAGAAAATGATTCTGAAGTTTTCCTTCAAAAATAGAAGTTGATTTTTCCAGTTTGGAAGGCAAGGTTTTACTCGACTTTTTCTTACAATTTAGATAATGAAAATTGAAGGCTCTTGTCTAAGTTGAGCTATACTTTCTTCATCTAGAGTCTAGACCACCTTCAAGCTCACTGTTATTGAATTATTGAGGAATATGAACTTCTTAAGCGCCCCCTTGCATATAAATGCATGAATCCGTTGGTTATGAATACACCGCACATATGTAGATGGTTGATGCACTTTGATATGGTAAAAATAATCATATTTTCTTATCCTTTTTGAACTGTATTTAAGAAAAGAAAATTTAAAGCAAACTATACAGTTGCTTTTCATCAAATGTTTGCTTGGTGATGCTAAAATCAATTGCTTGCTACTATTATTATGCCTGGACCTAATTTGTGTTTCATGTCCATACAGATGCATTTTGATAATGCATATGGTGCTTACTTTGATTTTGGAAATCATACAGAAAAGGTATACTTTCCAGTATTTTATGTTTAGTATCACGCGCATTACTTTGCAAGATAACATTGAATGGGTTCTTCTATCAAGTCCGACAATGAGATTTTCTCATAAGCTTAACCATACTAGGTTCAACTTAAATGGATAGAAATGGAGACAGGACAGAATTATGCTCCTCGGCAACTTGTCCGGGATGTTTTGGAGACACCTGTTTTAAGATTTGTTCCTCACATTGGTTATGTCAGTCTGTTCCCATTCATGGGGAGAATCATTCCATCCGTAAGTAATGCATGTTAATTCTGATATCACATTTTTTATGTTAAGAACTGAGAAGTTAATCCTTGTTTCAGTGATTTCCCAATTATATGTATTTTTTTTTTTAAATATGCTGTCTCATTCAGGGATCATGGATTTTGGAAAAGCAGCTTGAACTCATTTCAAACAACAGCCTCTTATGGACTAATTATGGACTACGCTCTCTTGCCAAAACAAGGTATACAAGCTCAGATTTAGTTCAATTTGAGTAACCTTATTCAGTGTATGTTGATTCTAGTGAACTGAAAAATGAGATTTTTCTGTTCCACAGTTCCATGTACATGAAGCGCAACACAGAGCACGATCTTCCATATTGGAGAGGTCCCATTTGGATAAATATGAATTACAGAATTCTTTCAGCGCTCCACCATTATTCCAAAGGTATACCTGCAGATATTCCACTTTTTTTCATGCCTCCTGAAACTAATCTGTAGGTTGCATTTTGCAGAGAATGGACCATATCAGGACAAAGCCAAAGCTATCTACACAGAATTGAGAAGCAATTTAATCAGGTATTGTTTGGTTTAATTTGACATTGTTGGAGTCTTGTTTAAAGCTATTGGTTGGTTTTTAAAACAACGTATTTCTCTCGTGTTGCAGAAATATAGTACGCAATTATCAACAGACTGGATTCTTTTGGGAGCAATACGATCAGATTAAAGGCAAGGGAAAAGGAGCACATCCATTCACAGGTTGGACTTCTCTAGTAGTATTAATTATGGCAGAATCATATGGCACAATTTAGGATAAACTTTGAGGAGACTATGTATAAGGAATCAGATTATTAAATTTTGTAATGTTGCAGCTAAAATATTAGATTATATTTATAGATTCGAGCTATCATTAAATGTGAAGATTCAAATAGGAAGAGAGGAATAGATTATGTGCATTTCAAATTGCAGTAAAATGGGAAATATTTTATGTGCCAACCTATCAGTTTCAATTGCGTTATGGTTTTTTGGTTCAGAGAATGAAAAAAGAACAAAAGACTGTATCATTTAAGAATACAAAGGGTAAAAATTCATAGCAACTATCGGTAGACAGGTGAATTTGAATCCTTAAGGAAATATTAACTCAAGATTGCAATCGATACAAAATACTCCACTGCTAGTTTTGTTAACAGATAAGATGATTGTACACCCAAAATTTAGACACCCATACGGTGTCGTTTGCAAAATTTGGTGTATGTATCCTTATTATAATAATAATAATAATAATAATAATAATAATAATAATAATAAAAGTAGTTAAAAGATTGTGAGTGGAAGAATACAGTGTCGATAGGTGTTTGAAGAGGTTTTAACTTGACCCCTAATTTTGACCGGACACTCTCAATTTTCAGTATTTGGGAAAGATAATTTCTCTTGGTGATTTTTATCACTGAAAATCCAAAAATCTCTTTTAGATATGTATATATGAAATAATTTAATATTCCAAATTTTTTTTGATTTTATTTTGAAAATATATTTATTTATAATATAATTAAATTGAATTATTATTAATAAAGAATAACTTAAATTTATAATTGAAAGCTAAATATTAAAATAAATTTATGATATGAAATTAAGCGATGAATGCAATAATTAAAATTTTAATTATAATGGTGAAATGTAACAATTGATATATTTTATAACAAAATAAAATGTAACTAAATAATCTCGCTGTTTTAGACCTTGCGTTCCCGCGTCTCTGACATTTACGCGATCTAATGTAAAAAATTCAGTTTTTTGAAAAATTGACTCTGAATTAAAATTTTACCGTGTCAATTCATTCGGAAAAAATCAAAGATTAAAATCCCTTATTTTGAGACAAAATAGGAGACCCCGTCCTAAAAATCCTAAATTTCTTGTTTTTCTATTTTATTTGATTTATTTTTCGGAAAAAAAAATTGTAGACACTTAATTTAATTTTATTTGATTTTTAGTTGTATTTTTAAATTTTTATAACAAAGTAAAATTCATAAATGCATATTCGAAATCACTTTTTTCGTAAAAAAATAAGGTTTATTCGGAGATGCATATCCGAACCCACTTTATTTTATTGTAAAGTTCAGATATGCATATCCGAATTCTGAGGATATTTTGGGTTTTTCGTCATAGGTCCGGAAGAAGAGTACCAGGTGTGAAAAAAAATTCTCTTCAGAAATACTCTTTGTGAGATGGGAAGAATTTCCGAACGAAATTTTCAGTATAGGTAATGAAATTTTAGATAAAAAGGAAATTTTCGGTAGGACATAATAAAATTTTTCGATATTTTACAATAAAAGAAAATAAAATATATACCTCGTCCTGCCATTATTCTGTATGCGACATGCTCAAAAAATCCTGTCAACACGAACTTGTCTGAAAGTCCTCCTGAAAAGGCTCTATCGGTGTGAACTGATAGTTCCGTAAGCGCACGAGTCATGGCGTTTGTATCAGTGAAAGATACCTCATCAGTCTGCTCAACAACTGTCTCCACAAAAGTCTCTTCAACAATCCCCTCATCTACAATAGCCTCCTCAGCAGACACAATCACCTGAGCAGGCGGCTCCACACAACTTGCTCAATCACATGAGCAAACACATCCACAAAAGTAGGTAACACCACATAATCATGTACCTCTTCGACAGTAGAAACTCTAGCAGTCCGTCGTCGGGGTGCACAAAACTGCGTTTGCTGCTCAGCCAACTGTTTCCGGTGAGAACCGATCATAGCATGTCATCCTGCCTGTAGTTCGAAAACCTGTGCCTCATCATCCTGAGCTAGAGCTTTCGCTCTATCAGTCAACCTGCCTGCAACGATACCGTCTTTGTCCCTGGTTCTCACTGAAACAAAGAATAAAGGGAGAAAAAAAATGAACTATAGGAAATTTCCGGTATAAAATATAACAAAATAATCGAGAATTTCAAAATTCGCGATAAGAAAATACTAGAAATTACCTAATTTCCGTGACAATATATTAGAAATTTTGAAGAAATATCGTAAATTTCTTATTATTTCGCGAAATCTCTAGTATACTCTGAAAATCTCCAGTATCACCCCGTAAATTTCAAATTCTCGATGTGGTCTTTAAAATTTTGAAAGTTCGTGAAAAATTTTAGTTGAACTATTTTATTCTTTGCATACATTTTGGGAGTGTCAAATTCAACTGTGAAGATGCCAAATTAAAACCTCGTGTTTGAATACTTTAGCGTTCAGATATCATCACTTTTTTGTGAATTCACGAATCAATCTTCCTAATTTAATTTTAAAGCTTTCTCTTTATCATTTTTGATTAAAAAAGATGTTCCATTTTTCTAAAATAGGTGGCACAAGCCAAAAATATCAGCATGATATTACATTATATCTTGATTGTAATTTTTAATAATTGCAATTTCTCACCAAGAATATTATATTTTGTTGAATGTCATCTATAATAATTACAATATCTCTTAATGTCACCAAAAAAGATACAACGACACAAAATCTCTCACTAGAAACATTAGAAATTCTCAACGAAGCATCAACGTGAAAAGATACTTGTACTTGGTAAAACTATAATATATGACAACCTCTTGTGATTAAAGGCTGTCAGATGTTTCTAGAGTATATTAAGAGGTTAGAGATAGAAATAAGAAGCTCTATAAGTAATATCTTTTTGTAATTGTACTCTCCTTTTAACTTTAAAATTGAGGTATTTATAGAGTCCCTAGACGTGGTCTTCAGACTCTCAGAAAGTAGCAATCGCTTTTAGGAGCGGGGAAGTGGATAGTCAACTCCCCTATTATTCAATAGGATGCGAAATTCCCTTTGAATCCATTTCTATACTGTTGTAGCCTGGTACACATTGCTTTACATTTCCACGAACGATCATGTAAACTAGGAAATAAGCGTCACAACCAAGAAATGGGCGCCCACTTCGATAAATGGGCGGGTAGGAGGCAGGTTCGGGAGACATAATACGTCACACTCCTTCAATGAACCTTCTGTGCCACCTTCTATGAGTACTTTACAAATATACCAATACACACTCCCGCAAACACGAGAGCTTGAAAAGGGCGAAGCAATTTAATTTGCATCCCCTTTCTTATATGGATAAGTCCCTCATGCCTCTAGCATGGACATACAATCCAATGACATTGGGTACAAATTCAACTACCTCACACCTGATGAGATAGAGGTGAACCAACTTTTGGATGAGTTTAAGGTCATGGATTCATGTACCTTGACCGACTTGGATATGGGGGATAATAAAGATACGGATAAATATCCTAGTAAGTTCAATATCATAACGAAAATTGTTTGAAATTTTTTTGGTAGTCATATGGCTCATATATGTTATTCTTTTTTTTTGGCAGGTAGATGTCAAAAGTCTACCTGGACGAAAGGAAGGAACACTTAGCAAAAAAAGGCTGAGCGCTTAAGAGTCAACAACCCATAGAGTCACCTGTATGACTTGAACACCAGGGGGACCAAAAGGCAAGTAAAGGGTGATGCACCCCTTGAATCCCATGCCCTTAAAAACCATAAACGGGAAGTGGGCTCTTCCTCTACTCCAAAGGGAAACCGATCTAGATCCCTAAAGTTGATGGGCGTGGTGAGCATACATCGTCCATAAGGAACTATCCGCCTCCTCAGTCCTTTATGTGGAATGCTCCCTCTTTTTATGTTATAAAACTCACAAGCATCTGCCTTCCTTTTCTCGAAGACTTCCCCGACGACTACAAGGCTATTAATAGCAGGGTGTTCCTCAAGTTGTTGAATCTCAAGGAGAACCAATTGCTGAGGGTCTTGTTAATGAAGCACGTTGATAGGGAGAAACACACCCAACTGAAAGTGAGTTGAGGTCGAAGCTTGCTGATGCAAGGAGAATCTCGCCAAAGGCCAAACAATAAGGGAGACCCGTATGAAAGATAAGTAGGCATTGGTGACCAAGCTCAAAGAAGCAGAGTCAAAGGCTCAGAATTTTGCCCTCTCTGAGAAAAATATGAAAGAATCCCTTGAAGAGGCCTTCGATTCAAAGAAGAAATTGGAGAAGGTGTTTGATCTCAAGGATGAGCTAGCGGCCACCTCCAATATCTTCTTTGAGAGGGTGAAGAAGTATGTGGCATTCCTCTATATCGGGTTGGATCTAAACTCTATGGACCTTTTCAAAGTGGTTCTTAATGGCCAGCTGGTGGGCGAAGAGAAAGATCATTCCTCTATAAGCTAGTCGCCTCTATTGATAAGAACACCCAAATTGAGCCTGAGGGTGATAAGACACTGAAGGAGGTGACTCACCCATATGGTGCTCCCGAGAAAAGACAAGCCCCTAAAGAGGGCCAGTGAGTTGGAGATTTTTTTGTTTCCTTTTTCCCCTCTATTACTTAATTTTGTAATCATACCCGTGGTGGCTTATTTGACTACGCCTTAGGGGCCTTTTCATGTAATGATGAATATTTACCTTGAGGGCTCCATTTTTATTTTCACCCCTAGGGACTTGATTACATGCCTTTGTTTATTTTCTTTTTGTGTGGGTTATCTTAAGAGATTCTCTAAACATGTTTTGGCCTTGCTCTAATCTTTGTAATGGAGGGGATTCCTTAATGAGGATGATAATGTCTTCCCAGGGGCGACATGAATTCTTGCATGAGGATCATTCGTGTGTGATCGCCTCGAGGGGTGGCAAGGATTTATTCGCGAGGATCCAACATATGTAATTGCATCAAAAGGTGACAATGATTCCTTAGTAAGGATCCAAAATATATGGTCGTCTCTAACGACGGTTTTGATAAGGTTTCTTTCGCTCTTCAGTTTCCTACAAACTAAGCAACAATAATTCCCATTTTATAATAATGTGAGGAGACTTATTAAAAAACTCAGTGCCTTGTTGACAATGTAGGAAAAAAAGAGTGCTCTCCACATAACAAAGAATGTCACAAATTTAACCATACAATCTACATAGATCACAACTCACCTAAATAAACTAAACAAGTAAGTGAAAGTAAGCCAAACATGGCTTAACCCCTAAAAATTAAAGAACCCTTAACAAGGATCTTATCCCGCCCCTTCACGCTTTTTTGGGTGGAGTAGTCATACCCTTATCCTCGGGAGTTACTTTTTTTAAAGGCCTCATAGATAAGATTAGATTTTCCAATGCCTCAGAAGTTACTTCCCGTGGTCTGCTCCCAAATTTATGCCTTCAACGTTCCCTCCCAGGAATTTAATTTTCTTCCGTTTTAGTCTCTCTACATAAATCTTCTTAGAAATCTTTTGCCCCCCCCCCTAGATAACCCTAACTCGCCCATCTAGGAGTTGAACTTCATGCAAAGGTGTAATGTAGAGAAGATGTCTTCTAGCTGGTTGAACACATACTGCCCTATAATCATGTTATATGAGGATGGTGCATCTATAATAAGGTATTTTACCTTAATATACCTGGCGTTTACCTTTACTCCGAATGTGTCTTTAGTGTAATATAACCTTTCACCCCCTGACTTTCTCGCTTGAGAATCCCACCAATGATCCCTAGAAAATTTTAAGATTGTCCAGGCCTAGGTGAAACCTTTCAAAATCTCATTAATAGAGGATGTTTGTAGAGCTTCCTTGATCAATCATCACCCTTTTAATCTCAAATTCATCACACCTTACATTTATGACCACGGGGTTCTCATCACGTGGGTTGATACCTGCAGCGTCTTTCTCAAAAATGGCGATCTTAAATTCAGAGGCTTCCAGCTTGCCCAAATGAGGGCTGGTGGGCGAGCCTTCGATGGTTAGGATTTGACAAGCATATCTTCTTTGGGCCGAACTGGTCTCTCAGCCTTCGACAAATCAACATGTGATGGTATTAAATATGTGGTGTACAATTCTATCCTCACCCCTTTCTTGGTTCTTTTCCCTTTTGGACCTGGGACTCCAAGAAGCATCTCACCCTTGAGAGCTAGATCAACTTTCCCTTTGTGCAGATTCACCCATAATGTATTTATGTAGGTGATCTTCTTAGATCATTAACTCTATCTCATTCTTGAGTTGGTAACTGTTGTACCCCAAAATTTTCCCTCTCATTTACCAAGATTTTTCTCACAGGATCTCTTTGACCCAAGACTGGATTAGGGTTTAGTCAGCTCAGGACATCTCATCTTGCACTGATAACCCAAAATTAGAGTTTGAGTTTGCACAAGGATTTTTGGACTATCAATACTTCATATGACTCTCAAACATAATTATGAATCCCTAAGATTACTCATGACAAGTTTCAAGCCTTGAACCCCATTTTTGATCAGTCAATTGGACAGTTGACCTAAAAATCAACTGTATTGGGGAAAAAGTCAACCATTGTTAATTTACAGTCAAACTTCATAATTTTTTATCAACATCAACATTTTAGGCTCATATTTATCATTTGATCAAGTTTGGACCACAACTCCTCAAGAAATTTGATCAAATCATCAAAAGGGCAAAATGGTCAAAATTAAGATTTTGACTAAGAAAGGGCAATTTCTGATTTTTGACTTAGCAAATGACCAATTGAGTTGAAGAATGATTTCAAGGGTTCATTTGTATCATCTTGACCTAATTACATAGTTCAAAACATTGCAAATCTATTGGATAGACAAATGAAATTTGCAGTCAACTGATCAAAAGTCAATTGTACACTGAAAAGTCAAACTTTGACTTTTTGGTCAGAATCAAGTGTCAAGGATCACAATTCATCAAAACATGTCAAAATATGAAACTTGTTCATCAATAAATCAAAGATTGAAGATTTTGTTTTGAAATTTGAAATTTTTCTAAGTATAGAAATTTTCTTATTTTTTCTCAACTTTAAGCCAAATTTCCATCATGATACAAGATGATTCAAAGAAAGTTCCCAACATGAAAGTTGTAGATCTCCATGAAATCTACAACTTTGCTTCACACATTTTTCCCTAAAGATGCTTGGATCTCAAGATATAATTTTATGAACACATGCCCATGAACTAAAATAACTTAGTGAAATTTTTCCCTAATTTAGGCAAGTTTTGGACCCAACTTCATGGCAATTTTTCACCTAGTTCCAAGAGGAACATTGAAATGAATTTCAAAGATGAGTTATAGAGCACATTGCAAGCTTTCCAAAATGTCTAATAACTCCTTGAGATCATTTTTGAGTGAGGAGAATCGAAGAGATGAAGTTGGAAATTTCTCACTTTGTTTTCAAGCCATTTCATGAAGAACAAAGTTCAAATCAGAACCTATGCTGCCTAATCCATGCTTTACAGGTCCCAAACTTGTTTCTTACTCCATAATTCAATGCTTATTCACTTTACAAAGTCTTAATTCAAGTCCAAAGGTCTTTGTCCAAGCATTATTTCCATAAATGGCACAAAGTTGCCATTGCCATTTTGGAAAAGTATGACTTTTGCAACTTTACAAATCTTGAGCATTGGGCCTGTCTTCTCTGCACACACAAGTAATACAGACCTAAGGCAACTTTTATAGAGCTCATACCAACTCCAAGCAAGCCAGTACAAGCATGTGAAGACTTGTCCATTTACTTTGCTTCAAAAGCAAGAAAGTGTACAAAAAGGCTAGGGTTGTGAAATCCGTTGAAGAGCTGACTTGAAACCTTTTCCATACTAATATACCAACACATTACAACTAGAAACACTATTGAAAAAGGCATGAAACACTAAAACACTCCATATCACCAAAAAACTGTCCAAAACTTGCAGTTTGTGCATAAGCTTAGCAATCCACAAATTGGCTCGTGCGTTTCAAATTTTAATCATCCAAACACTTTAACTACTTGATATCTAAGTGATCCAGACCATCATCCCTGCACTGTAACTCCTTCTCCTTCATCTGTCATTTTTGTTTTCCAAGCTTGCAGGTTGACTTGGATAGAGAGTTTCAGACACTTTCAAAGCAAGATAAGGGTTGGAACACACTCAGGGAAGTTCAAGCAAGCTAAAGCAACCCTCAGGCCCTCCTAAATCTCACTCAAACTCCATTCACGATCTCAGCTGAAAGAGGTAAGAATCTCAACTTCTATCTCTTCATACAGGCATCCATTGGCCACGATTTATGAATAAACAATGTAGACATCATTGCTACAAAGTTGTACATATCAATAGCTTGCATTTATTTGGCCTGAGTTGAGAGAATTTTGAACTTGAAGTTCCTGGAAAAATTAGGTTTAAATTTAGGGCTTTTAAAATTCATTTTGATCTTTGATTGTTAGCTTACATGATTTACATGGTTAGAATCGTGAGACAAAATGCTACAACATTCATGTTATCAGTTTCCATTTTTATTGAGAGATGAGAAAGTTACAGAACTTCTGGCCAACTTGAGGAAGAAGATGAAGTACAGGGCAAGGGCATTATTTGTGTTATATTTTTCATGTTTCATATAAATCAACGGATGTATAGCCACCCCAGTGGCAAGGTAGCGCGCTGGTGAGACCCAGGTCATGGGTTCGAACCTTGACGCTACCTTTTGTTTTTTCATATTTTTCCATTTCCATTTTTTGCTGTTTTGCAGGATGGGCTTGTTCTTTGGGCCTTAGTGTTTTTGCTAACATACTACTCCTTGTCTCCTTACAGCACCCCTGGCCCAACTATTTTCACATATTTTGTTTATTTGTTTTATTTTCATTTTTGTTTATTAAATATTTTCTTAAATACATAAAATCATGAAAAATATAAAATATGACATTTTTGCATTTTGTTTATTTTATTTTTATTTTCACATGAAAAAATATTTTTATTAAACTATATATTAATTATTTCTTTCTTAAATAAACTTGTAAATATAATAGATTTAGGTTAATTATTTTATCCCTTTTTTTATTTTATTCATACTTGTAAATATTTATTGTGACATACAAGAACTAAGTATTTTTCATAAAATATTATTTATTATTTAATATAAAAAAATACATAAAAATAATACATAAGAACTTTATTTTCTTTTAGAAATTAGGGTTAACTTTGTTTTTTTCAAGAATTAATTTCTTTTCCTTAAAATTATTAGGTTTAGGTTAAAACTTTTTCATATAAAAAATCAAACAAAATATTCTTTACATATACATAATATTGCATATTTAAATATTGTATTTGTTTATTCCAATATTCGTACAAATTCGATTTGGTTGTAATAGCTTATTTAGATTTACATTCTTGCAAATCCCCATTCAAATTTGTATTCCCCCCTCTCATAAATGGTTGTACTAGCTTAGTAATCTTTACATTACGCAATTTACCGCTTTCGCATACCATGCTAGTAATTAGGGTTTGAATGGTAAGATCAAAACAAAACAAATAGAAAACCCTAATCCAAGGCAAAATCAAAGCATGCAAATAACACACTTGCACACAAGCATCCTTAGGGTTTCTCCACTTGGTTACCTTATACAAAAAATGACCATATTACGCATGCGAAGTATCTTGGCAAAACAAACAAATATAAGATCATAGTCCCTCGATGACGCTATTCAAAGTTGCCTTACAAAATGATATTGGTCCCTCAACAATGCTAAGATACTTTACAATATTGCTAATCATGGTTATACGATGACCCACGCCCGTCCCGTTTACATCCAAAGATAGGGTTGCTTACCAAATCAATGGTAAGACAACAATGTTAAAGGAATAGAAAATACACAAGAAAGACATTTGAGTAGGTAGGTTACTCCTAGTTACTTGCTCTATTTCCAAACAACTATCCTTGCTATTTTCAAAAACACACACACATTTCCAAACATTTTACAAATATTGAAAACATTTTCAAAAAGACAAACATCTTTGTATACATTCTTACGAACAAGAATCATTACAAAGGTTGCCTAAACGAGTAGCCTCTTTTACAAAATACTTTCAAAGCCACACCAAACATATTTTCAAACAACAAAAGCAAGTGATCTAGCAAGTAACTAAGAGCCCATGGAAAACCATGGATGAAAAGGGTGCTAATACCTTCCTTTTTCATAATCTACCCCCCGAACTCAAGAAACAATCTCAAAGGTCTTTCCTGTGCTTTTTCACCTTTCCTTTTGGATAAAAGAAAAGTCGGTGGCGACTCTTGCTAACCGCAATATTTGAGATAAAACGAAAAACCTTCAAGTCAGTTCTTCCACCGTATCACAGTAACATTCCTTAGTGTGGCGCAACCCAGTCCAACGGATCATCCTCAACCGTGAGCACACTTGGACTACTTTGGTCAGTAGGGACCATCTCGTCATCCTCCGTAATGGCTTGTTCACCGAGCGGACCTGGCTCCAACCCCTATGACGCGGACTCTGACGCCCCCGAGGTACCCGCCTCGCTAGAAGTGCCTTCGGTGGAACTCTGGGCGGACCCACTGGGTTCAGTCAGAAACTCGTCTTCGGAACTATCAGTCATAGTATCTGAAAAGCAGAGAATAGAAGTGAGTTCGACATCGAAGTCAAATCCTTCATTCCACCGCTAATCAAGTGAAAGGGTGCCACGAAACGAGGACCATGTCTCCGACCAGAGCCCTCACTTAGGCATCAGATGAACGATCATCTCCTCTCCCGACCTAACAAACTAGAATCACCCCTGAGTACTGACAAAGAGGCAACAGAAACATCCTCGCACGAGAGTCATCCACGACTCGTCAAAGGTTATCATGATTCCAGGTTCCCAAGGGAGAAAGCACAGTGTCATCGACGACCTCACCCGGTAAAATCACCATCTACCACCAACACTCCACCTGAATATCTAAGCAAAAAGATGACCCAGACCCTAACCGCATGTATTTCTAGGAGATAAACCAGGAAATCTAATATAACGGGAGTCAAATCTACGAAGACATAGGGAATCGAAGACTTACCGAATCAAAATGATGGAATAGATGGCGGCTGTCAAAGGTTCAAGCGAGAACTTTGAAGACTGATGAAGTCGGGCATCGAAACGATGAATTCAAGCAGAAATGGGATGAACGAGCAAAAGAAATGCAAGTAAAAAGTGAAACTAAAGCTCTTTCCCCTCCTTTTATAGATTGGGTTCATCAGCGCGTGGACGAGCACATGCCTAGGGAACTCTAAAGGGCGTCATTGCGTCCTAGTCCCTAGGCTAGCCATCATCACCCCTTTTCTAACAGCACATAGCTCTAGACACACGTGACACGCCAACTCTTCAGCTTTTTGAAACCAAAACATTCCTCTCCCTGTAGGTCAATGCGCGCACGACACGATAACTGCTCGAAAAGAACACTCGGCTGCTCCCCTCCTCGCGAGGCGAACACAACGAGTGTCCCTTATGCTCCCCAAACGAGGTCGACCCAGAAGAACCCCCGTTTCGCGGGCTAGTTCTAAGTCATCATCACTCTTATGCCCAGGAACAATGACTTGGGGGCTCTGTTCTAGACTTTCCCAATGACTAGAACTGACCCAATCCGCTCATGCCCTTGGCATGACCCGATGACAGCGGCCCAACACTCTGGTCGACCACAACGCTTGTCATCCGACTAGTTATATCCGACATACACGCCTGACCAGATCAGCGAATGTCTCCCATCGGCCTGACACGAGTCGGGCAGACACCCAGGAGACGACCAAAATGACCATTTTCCCGTAATCCTACTCCTCGGAACTAGACATGGCAACGAGGCGGGGCAGGGACGGTTTTTGTATTCCCCAAACCCGAATTCAAAATAAATCCTCGTTACTCGCCCCAATCCCCGTCGGGGATGAATAATTGAATCCCAAACTTGTCCCAAATGGGTTCGGGGATCCCCGCCCCGCCCCCAAACCCAAAATATATCTAAAACACAAAAGCTTCCCCAAACCCAAAATTCACCCTGAACTTAAAACCTATCTCAATCTTAACATATATTAACTTATATTACAAATATAAAATACAATCTCGAAGAATTTTAAACATATATTTCGAATAATAAAATACTAACAAAAGTATTAATTTATCAACCATACAATTAATATTTCAAATTAACAAACCAAATAAACCAAGAAACTATAACAATAAATAGATTTAACAAATTGGAATATTGTAACGACATATAATTGTGATACTGTAATGACATATATTGTTAAATCATATATATTACAATATAATAATAATAATAATAATAATAATAATAATAATAATAATAATAATAATAATAATAATAATAATAATAATAATAATAATAATAATAATAATAATAATAATAATAATAATAATAATAATAATAATAATAATAATAATAATAATAATAATAATAATAATAATAATAATAATAATAATAATAATAATAATAATAATAATAATAATAATAATAATAATAATAATAATAATAATAATAATAATAATAATAATAATAATAATAATAATAATAATAATAATAATAATAATAATAATAATAATAATAATAATAATAATAATAATAATAATAATAATAATAATAATAATAATAATAATAATAATAATAATAATAATAATAATAATAATAATAATAATAATAATAATAATAATAATAATAATAATAATAATAATAATAATAATAATAATAATAATAATAATAATAATAATAATAATAATAATAATAATAATAATAATAATAATAATAATAATAATAATAATAATAATAATAATAATAATAATAATAATAATAATAATAATAATAATAATAATAATAATAATAATAATAATAATAATAATAATAATAATAATAATAATAATAATAATAATAAACGGGGTGGATTCGGGGACGATTTCATGGTGGGTACTACACTCCCCATTACTTGTCTCGTCCCCGTATATTGAAATCGGGGAAAACTCAAATTCGAACCCAAATCCAGCCAAAGCGGGTTTTCCCCGTCAAATTCGGGACGAGTACCCACGGGTATGGGTTATCTTGTCATATCTACTCGGAACAAACGGCTACTTACGAGCATACCTGCCGTTTTGATTCAGTCCTGACAGTTACCTATTTTGCGGACCCGTTATATCTAAGCCCAAAAATAGGAACCAATAACTATGTGTTGGAGGAACATTATATAAACTCTGACACATGTGAGAGCCATGTATTCACTATCTCACACATTAAACCCTGATATTTTGTTTGCATCTATTTGCTCTCACACTTACTTGATCGTCGTAGTGCTTTGCAAGTACACTCTCTTTTCTCTTCAATTTTTTAATCAATCAAAGATCATCTTTCGACTCAATTGTAGATTCTGATTAACCGATAAATCACAATCTAAGAAAATATTCATTAATAAATTGGATCTTTCTTGGACAAGAGTATGTCGTACGGTGGTGCAACTAGTGTTGCTTCAGGGTTCTCACATGGGTGAGATAGAACAAACTACGAGGGTTGAATACCAGAACTTTGAGAACAAATGCAGTGATTGAAGAATGGATTGATTATCGAAGTACATCAAGTGTTTGGACACATCAACTTAGCATTATGAATATGGATTACATTTTTTACATTAAGATAGACTCATTTTGCTATCTTTCATAAAAAACATGTTGCAGCCAAAATTGTGGTTGCAATTTTTTTTCCCATAACCCTGTACACTACAATCACAATCATAAAACAACATAAAACAATAGCTCTATTGCCTACTCTATCAAGATCTCTCCAATTCAGATGCAGCAAAGCTTTTCAGGACTTGATAGTTACACTCCACAAGCACAAACCAGATGGTTTTATATCAGTAGTCCCCCACTCCGACCCCGGCGATGCATTCGGATCATACAACAAAGTCCTATATGTAGAATCTTCTTTCAGAGAAAACAACAAAAGCTTACCATTAAGTATCCCAAATCTAAAACCAACACTCGAACTCCCCGTCAGAGGCAGCGATACTGTTTTCCATGAATTATCATCAGGATTGAATATCGATAACTTTCGTTGATTCTTCCACTCCATACAGAACAATTTCTTTTCAAGTACTGCATGAGCAGTGACCATGACACACCCATTTTTCATCTCACACCACTTTCGCTTCTCAGGATCGTAAACATCGATAGACTTTGAGTTTCCGATTGTAAAACTTGACCTTCCGCCCATCACATAGAGCTTCCCCTCGAATCCACAGGCAAAACAACCCCATCTTGGACGGCGAAGACTCTCTATCATTGTCCACTTGTTAGTATCCGGATCATACACCTCGACGCTAGAGAGACTGTCGCCTTCTGCTCCATATCCTCCAACTGCATAAACCAAGCCATTGACTTCTGCACAGGCGAAAGCGTACCGAGCCACATTCATGTTTGACAATCTACTCCAGCTGCAATAGCAATTACTAACTTTAAATATAACAACTTATTTGAATAATAAATTGAGATGATTTCCTCGAATAACATACTACAAGTCCAAAATTTGTCACAGTTAAACAGAGTCTCATAAAATATTTGTCAGACTCCGAGAAGCATACCTGTCGAGGTTAGAGTTATATTGGAAAACCTCTGCCGAGACAGAAACAGCTCCATCAATTAATGAATGACCAGCCATAACAAGAAAACTTCCGTTAATAACAGCGACACCGAACTCCACCTTCCATGGACCAGGCATGGTGGAAGAGATCGGCGATTATGACCAAAAGAATCCATAACCTCCCAATGACTTCCTTTTCCTTCACTATCAGATGTCAAGATATAGAGCCATTCCTCAATCTGCCCGCCAATTTCGCACTGTTATGATTCTTTGCTCTGAATAAAACCCTTCCATCTCTTAGAAACACGACCCATAGCTAGAAAATTCGAACGAGGCACCAGTGCAAGACAATACTTTGAAACATCATCAGACAGACCAGCAAGAATAGGACTATTCTCATCATCATCAATAGCCTCAGCGTTCCAAACAGCTAACTTATCTTGATTTTCCAAATTGGAATAACTCATATTTTTTCTTGTAAATTTTTTCTCACACCAATGAAACCAGGCATTTTTCAAATCAGCAATTGCAACACAATCTTATAAATAGAATAGAAGACAAACTTTTACATGAAGAATGAATGAAAGAGGTTATGAATGGTAAAGGGAAATGCAAATGGATATAGATATGTAAGAAGAAAGTAACTTGAGAGTTTATTTATAGGAATTGGAATGGGTTGGAGACAAGATAGATAAAAGTGACAGCGCTAAAACACGTCATTGTTACATGTTTTTCACCCTCATATCTGAGTGTGTTGTGTTGAATGTTGATAACAATAAACTTTGGATAATTGTTTCTTTATTTGCCATTGGAAATTGTTTAATCATCTAGATATATATAAGTCATTTTAAGTATTAGATTTTGAATATTTTCCTTAATATTATATTTGTTGACAAATTCTTTTTACTAATTATTGATAAGGTCATTGAAGTGTACTTTTTTGAGGTTGATAGAATCTTATCTTCACTTAAAAATCCGTGTGAGGAGACGTATTTATATTTATCCATTTTAATATTTTTTAGAAAATTAATATTATCCAAACTATACATTTTTTGAAAGTCAGATTGGTACATAATCCAAATTATGAA